>LR749627.1:1635783-1725802 GCA_902729485.2 Mus minutoides | reverse complement strand
ATGATGTCCTCTAAGACCTTAGGAGCTCTGATTCCAAGGTGCCACTTGTTCAAGTGAAGTTGAAACCTAAACTCTCTTCTGTGTCAGTCACTTGGGTCATTTTACCATGGAAGCACGAATTTAAAAGCCAATAAGGATGAGAAGGAAAGTCTTTGTCAGCCACATCTCTCAAGTGTTTATCTAAGTGGCAGATACAAGTCTCCATCTCAAATCAATGAATTAAGAAACCAAGAATTGTTTTTCCCCCTTCCTTTTTGCTTTATCCTGATTGACAGCAGAAATGGGAGAAAGAAGAGAAAGGTTAATGTTTAAAACCTGATCACTGTCTTAATTCACTGACCTACCTGACCTAACTGTTTCACTTCTAAAAAGTTGCACATTTTATTTATATTTTACTAGCATTACCTACAGGAACAAACTCCCCTAAAGGTGCAGAGAGTGTCCTTTTTGTTTTTCTATTTATTTCTAAAATTTAATACAGTGGCATGTATATTATGGAAAACCACAGCATGTCAGTGCATTTTTTTTAAAAAGCCTCAAAAATTGTTAGTGATATCTAGGATAAGCTTGAATTACACATTTTCAAAGATAGTTTTAGTTTTGGCATATACATGGAGAGGGGAGCATGTAACATGTTCATACAGGTGCACATGCACACATGTATGTATGAAAGCCAGAAGTCAGCTTCAGGTGTAATTCCTCAGGAACAATTGACCTTGGTTTTGGAGACAGGGTCTTTCTCACTGAGAACTGAGGACTGCTGATTAAGACCAGGCTGGATCTCCCTGTCTTCACCCCCCACCCCCAGTACCAGGACCACAAGTGCATACTAGCACCTGTAGCTTGACTTAGCCCGAATGATTCACAACAAGCACTTACCAACTGAGCCATGTCGCAGACCTAAGATAATTTTCAAAAGTGTTAAGTGCTTTTGTAGTTAAGTAAAATGTATTACTTCATATTAAACTATAAAACTACAGATCTTTAAAACAAATTTCCAACTCGGTAGGCCACATATTCTGTTGCAAATACACAATTCTGATGCAAAGTAAAACAACCACAGATAATCCAGAGATGAGGGATAATCGTACACGCATGGGCCAAGTGTAGGCAGCATTCAGGTTGACAGAAACAAGTCTACAAAGAGTGAAAGGAGATCCGATGTTGTCTACGTAATCAACAATTCAGACCACAAAATCTGAAAGGATTCACAAGAAAAGGAGTTCAAGTTTTAAAAGCAGAGCAAGCTTGGGCAAACTGGACCGGTGAGCATCCCACCCTGGGCACACTGGACCGGTGAGCATCCCTCTTTCTCTAGATTATAACACTTCATTCATTTGCTCATTAGATCATGCAACACTGAATACCTACCTACTCTTCAGTCAAAGCTCAAAACACCACCTTAGAAAAAACGCACTTACTTGCTGTCCTATTAACCTGGGCAATCATGTAACAGGTAATTTTGAAGCTGATTATAGCAAGGATTGTTTTAGGATGTTCTTTAGCCTTAATTTAGATATACTATATAATGAAGTTACCACAATATCCACAAGATAAGATGCTATCCAGAACTATGCAAAATGGCAATATGAACTTTTCCTTGCATCGTAACCATATCCTTCTCAACATTTCAACAACACAATTTTGTTCAGACAATAAATGGCTTCTTCCTGCAATAAAAATCCCAAATTAGACTTCTTCATAGGCCAGAGATGGGAAGAGGTTGCCAAACACACTTAGGAAAATCCCAGTGACTTCATGATTCACCGTTTTGTATTCAAAAATTAGAAGGTGGGAAAATGAATGGGGGAGGGGGTATCCACTAATAAGGATTAAAAACAAATGACTCATTTCTTAAGCTTTTTTCAGAGAAGCAAATTATCGCCAAATTATAGGTCGGACAAGCCATAATTAAGGCATGAGAGGAATTATGGGGGATTGAGAGGTGAAGGCTGTTAAATTTCAATATCAATATCATTTAACATCATTCAAAATGGTTCTTTCCTGCCTCAAACCCTTAGCTTCTGGAGTCAAATTTAATTAAAAGAGAAGTAGAATACTAGAACATATCTATCATCCAAATAAGGTTAAACATGGGAAGGAACTGATATAAATTTTAAAATAATGTCCAGGTGCAGATATGCATGCCATGTTTACCTATACATCAGAAGGTAGGTTTCGTGTCCCACGCTCAGGAGAACTGGTTAGGTAGCCACATGCGTTTCTCTTTGCAATCTCAGTGCTTCAAGAGAATTTCAGAAACTTTCATTGTTTCTCTTAGAAAAGTACAATCTAAAGTAGAAGGTAATATTAACTTCTGCAGTAGAACTGCTGTGAAAAGGGTCAATATCCAAAAATCTTGACAGCGAAATGAAATGAATTGTATTAAAATAAATTCTGGTGCAATAATTAATTTGGAGCATCTTTTTATTACTCTTGCTTTCAATGTTTTTGCATATCTTATTACAATGGCAATGATAGACACTTTTCTTTAGAAATTCAGGAATACAACAAATAACTTTAGAATGGTCCATGGTTGGGGGAGATGTCTCAGTGGGGAGAGTTCAGTGGCTGGGACCCACGTGGTAGGAGAGAACCGACTTCTACAAGCTGTCCTCTAACTTACACAAATGCACTGTGCCAAACACACACACACACACACACACACACACACACACACTCACACACACATCCAGCACATCCAATAAATAAATAAATGTGAAAAATAACTAGCTTTCTGTAATACAGAATTGTACATGTGGGATAAACAATGTGTATGAGCTTGGATGGATTAAATCAGGGCAAGAGGGTTAGGAGTGCTGCGCTAGGATGTATGCTGCATTCATTTGTTCTCTAATGGAGGAAGTGGACAACAGTCCTCACCTCACATTCGACAAGGCAAAGAGAAGAAAAAGTGGTCTCGAAGTCTAGCTGGACATGCCTAGTCAAATGAGGCTCTTAGCGTTAGTACTCTCTTCCATTATCTTTCTAATAGCGTTTCATTCATGAGAACTTTCCTAATAGTGTTATTAGTCATCCTCATCCGAGGTCTCCTAACTGAACTTACAGTCTTCAACTGTGGAAAAATTATAGATGTAGAGAACCGTGAGGGAGGCAACTCATGGTGTGAACTTGGCCCAAGCAGTTTGTACAGCTCCTTCTCCACCTGGAGCGCATCCAAAAGCAACAAAGAGGACGGGAAACGAAAATTTGCAAACTCCATTTTCAGCAGAACTAGGAGACAGCTGGAAATCCCTGGAGCCCAAAATAGGTGAAAGTTGCCAACGGCACTGGAGAATGAACCAGAGTGCGGAAGCCATGTGGGCAGAAGCCCAGAGAAATATCAGGGTGGGCTGTGCAGCAGGTGTTGAGGCCAACCTCTACCAAAAGCAGGAAGAGAGCAAAACTTGGTGCCCAAACCGAAGGACACTGACTGGGTGTTAAATCTAGACAGCCTAGATTCTCCATTGTAACAAGGGATTGGGGTACCAAGGCCAGGAGCAGAAGTAGTTCTAGACCTTTGCTGAGCCTGAGAAAGAGAAGACCTGAGGAAAAATGCATGCAGGTAACAGTCCTGCACCAAGAGGCTGCTCATCCAAGGACAACGGGGTATGAGATGTATATCTATATGCCTATAGGCCAGGGACAATGCAAGGCACAGGGTTCCCATGAGTCTGCCCCACATCTCTGGCTCCCCACCACCCACTCTGGTACGCTCTGGTAACCCCATTCCATTTTCTGAGGGACATCTATAGAGTCTGCACAAGATCCTGTGGCAGCTGTGCCTCTGTGGATTTAGTAGCTGTGTCACCTCTCAGTTGTGCTACCTCGTGAAGAAGGATGGCCTTCTCTACCCTCACAAGACTGTACTCCTTTGAACATGGAAACTAAGTCTGATTCCTCATTGAACAGTCCATCTACCACATCTAACACAATGCTTTATGATGTATGAACTGTCTCCTCCAATCTCATATGTTAAAATTCTTGCTTCTGACTGGGGGCACTATTTTAGGATATTCTGGAAACTTTAGGAAGTGACTCCTTGATGAAGGTCACTACAGTGTGCCTTGGGGGAACACTTGGCTCTGGCTCCTTCCTGCCCCCTCTCTGGTCCCTGTTCATAAAGCAGAGAACCCCTCAGTCATACATTCTCATTACCATCATGCTCCACTGAAGTGTTTGAAGCCAAGTGGTCCTAGAAACCATGAGTCAAGAGAAATAATTACTGCTCTGGGTTGTGTCGAGCATTTTGTAACAAGGAGAAAGGAACAAACAGCTAGAAAAGAGGGGTGAGCTAAGGCCAAGGTTATGGAGCTGGCAAAGGTCAGGGGTCTAGAAGTTGGCTTGCCAGTGGAGCCAATCAGCGAGTCCCTGCTGCTACCTTTTCTTCCACTGTCACTGGTAAAGGAAATCTTACAAGTCCCTTTATCACTGACACAGAACAAATCATTACTGATAATTTAATCAGAAGATGGGTAAGACTTTACAAGCCCCAAGAAGAACAGTAACAAGGTTTCCAGAGGGAGATGTTATAATTATAAACAGAAAAGTGCAAGTTCAGAATAATTCCAGGAATTCTGGCGGCTGAAGGAAAGGTGTAGTTTTAGTCCTGAGCAGAACACATCATTTATTAATTCTCATCCTTTCATCTTTAATCTATAGATTCTATAGATTCTAAAGATTCTAAATTTAGTGAGATGGTCTAAGAATATTCTAGTCACAAGTTCAAAAAACCTCTTGTCAGAATGATTCCATAAGAGCTTGTCAAAGATCCGTGTGGGCCAGAGTAAGGGTTCCGGTCCATTTTTTAACCATGGAAATGTCAATGCTTAAAGCCCAGGTTCCCATATTACAACAGAGTCAGGTTCCACTTATTTCCTAGCTGGCCAGTTTGGAGGATTCTGTCTTTCCCGGAAGCATGCTGACTTTTCGTAGACTCAGGATGAGGTCAGATGAATACCTAGCTCTGCAGATGGACACCAGAGAACTTGTGATTAAGAGTAGTAATTCTCTGAACTTTATTGCCTGTGCCAGAGGACAGAGGTGATGAAAGGCATAGGTCTGCAGAACAGCAGCAGAGAGTGCATCTACAACTCTTCTGTGGGGTCGAAAAAAGCGTTCTCCTTCCAAAAGGCCTGGGATACCTCTAAAGTCATCCTGTATGCTCACCCCTCCTCGAGCTCTCTGGGTTTGTTTGTTTGTTTGTTTGTTTGTTTGTTTTCTCTAATCCTTTTTTACAGTCCTGTCTTCATTCCCCTCCCAGTAGGTCCCCCAACTGCTCCCCATCCCATACCTCTTCCCCCACTTCCCCATGTCTCCCAGAGAATGTTCCCACATCCCAACTCCCACCCCACCAGGCCTCCCCACTCCCTGGGGCCGCAATTCTCTCTCAATGGTTAGGTGCATCTTCTCTCACTGAGGCCAGACCAGGCAGTCCTCTGCTGTATATGTATGTGTCAGGGTCCTCCAGCTTTCTGTTTTAATGGGACTTTGATTTAATATGTAGGTCCTTATATTGCATTTCTTTCAACTGCTACCTGATAGAGTTTTAAGTGCTTGATAGATTTTCAAATTTTGCTTATTACATCATTATATTTTTGTCTCCCTTGTAAAGCTTACAATTTTCCACCCTGGTTTAAGGAGGGAGGAGGAGAACAAAGTGAAGTCGAGAGCAGTCCTAGATATAGTTTTGAAGCTTGGCAAACCTAGTTTGTCTACTCATGGCATAAGAATGGGGACCTCTGCCGGGCGGTGGTGGCGCATGCCTTTAATCCCAGCACTTGGGAGGTAGAGGCAGGCAGATTTCTGAGTTCGAGGCCACCCTGGTCTACAGAGTGAGTTCCAGGACAGCCAGGACCAGGACAGCCTGGTCTACAGAGTGAGTTCCAGAAACCCTGTCTTGGAGAAAAAAAAAAGAATGGGGACCTCTGTTTGCCCTCCTTTAACTGCGGTGTTGGCCTACCATTAAGAATTTTTTTATGGTCCATCCTTTTGTCTTAGCTCTAAACTTTGTCTCTGTAACTCACTTCATGGGTATTTTGTTTCCTATTCAAAGGAGGAATGAAGTATCCACATGCTGGTCTTTCTTCTTGATTTTCTTGTGTTTTGCAAATTGTATCTTGGGTATTCTCGGCCATCATTGGGAAGAGAGGCCCCTTGGTATTGCAATCTTTAGATGCCCCAATACAGGGGAACGCCAGGACCAAGAAGTGGGAGTGGGTGGGCAGGGGAGCAGGGTAGGGGGAGGGGGAGGGAACTTTCGGGATAGCATTTGAAATGTAAATTAAGAAATATCTAATAAAAAATTTAAAATTAAAAAAAGAATTTTTTATATAGACTCTCCAGATGTATCCTAATTTTATTATAAAATAATCATTAATAAATATGATTATTGATTTAAAATAATTACCCATTGTGTTCATTTACAATAATTTGTCGTTTTTAAGTATAATAATGTAAATATTCTACAATTATTTTAAGCATTTATTTACTCATTAATGTGTTAACTGTTTATTGTGTGCCAGGTCTATAATAATGTGTTATGTTGTTCTTGTTCTTGTCGTTACTGGTTTTCTTATTTAATTTTCCCAGAATTGAAAAAATTACAAGGTAGGTGGCCTAGGGAGTCTCATTACATCTCTATTCATTCACTAGATTGATAATTTGGGATGGGCCAAGTAATGTTATGGTAAAGTTTCAGAGACTATAATAGACAGCCCCAAACTATAGACATTTAACAGCCTACAATTAAGAAAATGCTATGCTGACTCAGAAGCCTCCTTCCTGAGAACCAGCATTTGTCGTATCAGAAGGTGCTATGCAAGTTGCCAAGGGAAGAAAGTAACCGATAGTCTACGTCCAATGTAAACCACAACAATGACTGGTCTGGCAAGGTATCACCAGTGGTGCATGAGTGCTACTTTTACCTTAAAGGTAACCATCCTTTGTTGAACTAGACTTAAGGCCCACTCATTAGGAGTGGAACGCAAGGCTCTTAATATAAACTGAGCCAACTATCTATGGCTGAAGAGGACAAAGACCCTGGAAGAGAACCTATTGCCATCATTTTTCTAAACCATTTTAATTTTAACTGTCTTTTAAATAGTTATTCTTATACCCATACATAAGTATAGCTCCTCCCCCGCCCCATCAAGCGGCTTTGTTTTTTCAACAAAGTGAGACTATTACAGAGATTCATAACTGGTCACGATGTTAAAACTAAATGTGTGGGAAGTACTGAACCCCAACTGATACATCTACAATACGCCCCTACACTTAAGGCTTGGAGAAGAGGAAGACTGTAAGAGCTAGAGGAAGAGATGGGATTCCTGATGTGTGACAGTGTCTTCTAGGATATGATAGGGACTTTGGACAGATAAAATCTCAATGACATGGTCACCTACACCAGTCCTGCATTTTGACATCAGCAGTTGAAATGCCAATATGGATAGAAGAAATTCACAAGGCCATACATACTCCTACATGAAGAATTGTAAACAATTCATAATGGCAACTAATGAAAGAGGATAATCACTTTTCTTTGAGGACAAAGATTCCCTAATAGGTTATCCAGTTCCAGGTTCAGGCCTAAACACATGTATATATGAACAATGTTAAATAGGCTCAGTAGGTAATGTGTGTGTGTGTGTGTTCATAATGAATAAATTGTCAATTTGAGGGCAAATGTGGACATAAGGGAGTAGACTGGAGGGGCAGAAATGATGTAAGTATAATACTTGTGTATTTAATTCTCAAAATATTAAAAGAAATTAAAGAAAATAGTCTAAGTGAGCATGTCTGTAATTTTCAACAATGGTTCCCTTAGAGACCTAAGATGACACTCCAGTTTCATGACCTTCCAGGCATCTAGAAGAAAGTAGAGACTAGAGCAGCACATATTGGTAAAACCCACAGATGGGACTTATTAAGTCTATTTGCAAATTGTTGGCCAACAGCTAAGTATGTATACAACTAATAGAGTAGATTAGGCATATTTCTAGCTACATGGTAAGCTGGAAAATGTACTATGGCAGAGGCCCCTTTGATCTGGGAGAAGGAAGAAAAAGAGAGATTAGAGAGCAGGCAAGGAATTCAATTCAGCTCTGCAGAGATCCGACAGTCAGTTACTTGTAGGTAAAATATTTCTACAATCCAAATATACTATGTTGACACCAAGCTTACAGTTCTCCATCTTCTACAAATCAAGGGAAACAAAACAGTTCCATTCCCTGTCTTATCCAATGGTTAAATGCTGAGCTCAAAATTCCTGAGAAAGAACTTTTATCCAAAGAGGAGGACATTGTGTAATGGTGTGCAGACTCAGTGCTGTAGAGAAAGAACAGGAAAAAAGAAAATAAATAAAATAAAAATATAAAAAAGTAAAAATAAATAAATAAATAAAATAAAACAAGACTCAAAGAAAAAAATAAAACACACACACACAAGGTAACAACAATCCAAAAAGGTTGCAAGGTAGGTTGAAATGGATGCCAGCTTCTGACTTTAAATGCACTTGTGTAAACAAAGAAAAACTTTGGAAACTTTGAAAACAAGAGAATGACATTATCTGAATGTGAGTTTGGAAGACTTTCCTGGCAACAGTGCAAATATTTGCTGCTCAGTAGAACTGAGTTCAATCAGGGAGTCATAGAATTACAGTAGTGTATGTGGAAATTCATAAGAAGTTTCATTTGAGAACGAACAGGCAAATGGAGGAGTCACAAATAAAGAAATTAGCAATGTCCTGTATCAAAGGACAGAGAAGACGAAGTACATTAGAGCGTCTAACCTGTAGGACTCAGGGTCTGGTAATAATATGTCTGGAAGGTGGAAATGACACAACAACATGAGGGGGAGAAAATAAGGAGTTCAGTTTCTACCTTGAGATCGCCCCTGAGCAAGAGCAGCAGTAACTATGACATGTAAAAAACAAAAGTGAGCGCTTGCTCTGCGCAGCAGTTTGTGCTGTGGGTATTCTCACACTGTTCTGGGAAACCCTCCCAACTCAACATTTGGCTGAAGTCATTGTAAGCCCTTGAGAGTCATTCAGGAAATTCCATGTTCCTTATGACTCTATTCTAAAAGTACACAGCCAAGAAAAGACACAAATTATGATGCACTTTCTAGGGCCAAGGCTGTACTGTGTTGACGATAGGATTGTAAAAGCCTGAAACTCTCAAAGGGTTTACTCTAGGCAAAACCACATGTGGGCATATATTTCATGGGTGAATAGATTTGAAACTTATACCCAACAATGACAATCAGTTAGAAAGTGAGGGGCAGAGGGAACAAGAGAGGGAAGCTCACTAATATAAGTTATATAAATTATGGATTAGGGAGAGTCGATGATGAATGAGAAATGTCCATAGATGGTGCTTTTGTATTTGGAAAGTTCACATTTGCCAATGAAACAGGCACCATAACAAAGCAATAATTAGAACAACCATTTTCAAAAATGGTCCAGGAAAATCTTGGTTGTCTCCAATGTATTTCAGTGGGCTTCAGGGTAAAATAATTTCTTTCTTTTTTTTTTAAAAGGATTTATTTATTATTATATCTAAGTACACTGTAGCTGTCTTCAGATGCACCAGAAGAGGGCGTCAGATCTCATTACGGATGGTTGTGAGCCACCATGTGGTTGCTGGGATTTGAACTCAGGACCTTTGGAAGAGCAGGTGCTCTTTACCACTGAGCCATCTCTCCAGCCCAAAATAATTTTTTTTAATCAGATTATATCTTTGGGGGTGTGTTCTCCTATTAACATCATAGGTGACTTTTCAATGGTTATATGAGGTATAACACTCTAATAATATGTTAAGGGGAGAGATATATATGATATATATACTAGTTGAACATTTTTTTCTTAAATAAGAGAAGACAGAATTTGATTATATATGGACAATCTGAAAGACTTCATGAAGGAGGTAAGGATCAAAATCATTAACCTTTAGAATATCAGTAGATACATACTTTAGCTGATATCTATTTCCTTGGAAGAAATGTAACTTGAGAATATTATTGATATTTCTGTAAGTTCAATAGTCAGAACAAATAAGAGATCAATCCTCACAACCCAGGCAATGCTTCCGTGAGATGCTTTTCTATCTGAACAATAGCTCTATTGAGATTAGCACAATCACTGCATATATTCTTTTCTCAATTTATAAGCACAAGTCTATGTCAAAGGGACCTCAATATATGTGCCAAAGGAGCACCATAACCCAGAGTGCTGACATAGGTATTTGTATGAGCTTCTTTTTACAAAGGCTGTGTGTGTGTGTGTGTGTGTGAGAGAGAGAGAGAGAGAGAGAGAGAGAGAGAGAGAGAGAGAGAGAGAGAGACCTTGGAGTTTTCCATCACCAAAAAAAAATTATTTTCATGTATTTGTAAGAAATGTGATTTATTATGAAGTAAGAAACGCTGAGACGGTCAGACTCTATGAGTTGAAGGCCAGCCTTGTCTACATCGGGAACTCCAGGCCAGCCAGAGCTGCATAGTTAAACCCTATATCAACACTAAAAAAAAATTTAAAAATGTTCTTATGTGAGACAAGTTGGCTACAAAAGTCAAAATGATTTCAATCTTTCAATAATGAAATGTTATTTCATTTGTAGTTTAAATAGCATTTTCAGGCAACAGAAAATTATGGTCATGAATATTAATGCTAAAAACAGCCTCTAACTCTCATAGAGATCTGCCTGTCTCTGCCTCCTGTGAGATGGAGGTAAAGAAATGCACCTCCACACTCCAATTTGGAAACCCCAAGTCATATGAACTTTTCACATTCTGACATTTAAAAAAATCCATTTTAAACTTCCTAGAAGAGACTTATCTTATTCTTCCCCAGTCTTCTCTTCAGTCTTAGCTGAGTTCCTGACCCACAGCAAACACATATGTCTTTAACTAACACTGTGAGTTGGCCATACATGGCCATAGCTGATGGGTAGCTCTGGGACAAGGCTAAGAGAATGAACGCAGAGCACACTTCAAGTGACCCACATCACCCTCTTGTAAAATAAAACCCCGGTGGCTTCATCACTCCGTAGCTCTTCTGCCTGAATAGCTCAAAGCCTAAAACTTTCAGTTTTGCAGGAATATACGAAAACACTGTCATTTACAAGATACTTTTACTTCATTAATAAGAAAATCCTTCTCATATTCTAATCCATGAAACATCCTTGTGATTAACTGTGAGGTTTGTTGTGGATATGAGGACCCTATCCAAGAAGACAAATGCACTCAGGGTGGAGCGGAAAAGCACTGGTAAGTACTGGTAAGCTTTAAGCATGTTAGGATAATTGAGCCCAACGTATATAAATTGCTTACAGATGAAAGGCTCTGAGCAATTATTAAATTATAAACATTGAAAAAAATCCTCTGCATCCAATCTAGAGAAGAAAAGGTTTCCATTTGTACAGCAAATTAAATTCAGGTATTTCTGCAGGTCAGCCTTTTTTTTTTTTTTAAAGCAGGGAGGCTCCCCTGGTACCACCCGGACTCAGAGGTCCAAGAGGTGCAGTGGCTGTAGAGACATCTTCCTTGCACTTGTCCTGCTCCAGTTTCTTTGAAAAGGGTCGTAGACTCATGGGGTGTGGAGTATGAGATAGATTTGGAGAAAGACCACAAGTGTAAACAAAAAGCATTCAGTTTTCCCAAAACACCTGACTACAGTTTTTATAGGCGATCAGCTAAGGGAGAGTTGGATGTGCTTTCTTCTGAGAGCAGATTTCATTCTCAGCAGGAAAAAAATTATGAGCCCCAGTTAGAGCGAACATTTACCAATAGCCAATGCTTAATACAGCTCACGTAAGTACAATGCATAAGGACAAGATGGCAGTGAGGCTATGTCCATCAGCAAATGAATGACATCAGTGGGGGCTGTGCCATTTGTTTTCAAGCTCTCTTAGATTAGGCTATTCTGTGGAAAGTGGGTTGTTCCTGAAGAGAGTTCATTAAGTAGTTTAACACTTTATGTTGATGAAATACTAATAGCATCCTCAACTGAATGACAGTATTTGAGTTTTTGATAGCACTTTATAATGACTTTCAAGCTTATAGTTCCCAAATGGCTACATTATTATATCTTGGTCTATCATATTATTTTTAAATGATCACACACAAACACACGCAGCATTCACTCCAAATCACTTTTATGTCACCCGAATATCTCTCTTTCTTTTTCTGTTGGTTAGGGAAAACAACTAAATCAATCTGTCTGGCCACTCTGAAACTGTATAAATCCGTGCACACAGGACCTGTGGCAGCTCACAGATGTTCTTATCTGCCTGTTGGGATGAATGGCCACCAGGCTTTCCTCCAACGGAGAGCTCCACTGGAGATGCAGAGGGCGCTGCTTTAAGCATGAGCTAGATAGTCTGTGGTATCTTTGTGGGAGGATTTGGTACACTCTGTGCAACAAGGAGAAGTGAGAGCAGTTCTCCTCAGGAACTCACACAGGAGATAGGAAGCTCAGAGAGTGTTAAGTAGTACAAGTGGCATTGAAATCCTGATGATTTGTCACTTCTTTTCATTTCATTTGTTAATAAAAGTGTCCATTGTGCTGCCAGATAATTTATGTTGTTTGTTTGTTTGTTTTTGGTTGGTTGGTTGATTGGTTGGGTTGGCTTTGAGACAAGGTCATACTATATAACCTTGGCTATATAGTATGGAACTCAGAGATCTGTCTATCTACTGCCCTACTGCTTGCTGGAAGTATATTTCACAAGCCTGGCTATAATCCTTTCTTTAAATTTTTGTGTCTTATTAATTTGTTTTATACAATCTCATGCACGTTCAATACATACTGACTGCTCTTATCACCCACCTCCCCATCATCCATGTACCCCACTTTCTCCTCCACAAATTTCTATCACGTTCATGTTTATTAATTTTGTTTTGTGACCCACTGAGATTAAAGCCACAGGGATTTCCATGTGACCATGAGTTTGGAACTATCCACTGAAGCCTGGTAGGCTCAACAGTGGATATGCAACTAATAACAGTGATTCTCCTCTTCTAGAATCTCTCAGTAGCAAATAACTCAGAGGTAAAGGACAGGGCCTTGTGAGACCCTTTCCCTTCCTTGACTTATTGTTGCTGAAGATGATCTTATGTGCAGGTAGCTACAGTTTACTGAGGGATGATGCCTTTGTGTCTCATCTTAGAAAATGAGACAAAAGCCTTTTAAAAAGACATTTATTCAGAGACTCCTGCTCATTCACAAAATGTTTTTTGGTAAAATTACAGACAATCTGCCATTGTCTGGTATTAATTAAGCCTGGCATTCAGGAGGCCACAGCGAATGAGCATCAGACACTCTGCGTACTCATAGAAACTCTCTAGCACATATGTCATATGTATGCATGTGAGATACAAGTATGTGTGAATAGATAAAAAAATAGAAGAAAAACTCCCAAATAAGAATAAACCTTAGGGTAGGAAGGGGTGAGAAGGCAGGAGGAAATCTGTGAGGAGTTAGGGAAAGAGTAAGGAGTAAATATAATCACAATGCATTGTATTAAATTCTCAAAATAGTCATACAAATGTATTTTTTAAAAAACAGAATGCTTTTAGGAAGATGGAACAGAAAAAAATTGAAAACAAAACAAAAAAAAGATTTTGTCTTACATCTTCTCACTGTAAGTTGTTGTACAATAATCCACCCCACCCCTATCTCCCATTTCCAAGCAGCTGAACCTAGCGCGATCTATCCTAGTAACCTGAGTCTTCACAGAGTGGGACAATTCAGAAATGCAAATATTAAGTGAGCGGGATGTTTTCAGGCCACTATCCTACTATCCCCTTGAAGATGTAGCAGTCCTTTGTCTTGCGCATGCTACTGACTGGCTGCCCAGTTTTTTACCATCTCAAACTTTTAACATCTGGCAACATGTCCCTGCCTACAGTTTTCACATGCTCTGGCTCATCGCTCCGGCTCACCGGTGCTTGTGTACCTTTACTTGTATACTGGGTTCTCTGAGTTTGAAATCCCTCTTCCCTTCTTACCTCTCTATTTTCTCTCAAATAGTTTTAATTCAATGTTAACCTGTGAGCTCAGTTGTCAACTGTTTTTTTTCAAACAGTTGTATAATAATCCACCCCACCCCATCCCCCATTTGTAAAAGTAACTTTTATTTATCAGTTGTAATTGTCATCTCAGAGGCTTACTGCAAAATAAACTCACCCTTTCTAGCTCTTTCTGAACTCTAGCTGGATGGTTCAACTCAGCTGTTCTGGTCCAAACTCTTTTTTAATCTGATTGAGTCAAATTGGTTTCTCTTGGCTTCTGACTGAATTGTTCTTCTTGGCTACAAACTAACTCTAGCAATCTATACTAATCTTCTGGCTCATTCTCATTCTCTGGCTTTTTCTGTCTTTACCTATGTCTAACTTGTTCTCTCTGTAACCTGATTTATAAAACTATACCTATAAAACTGCCTCTATCTATCTATCTATCTATCTATCTATCTATCTATCTATCTATCTATCTACCTACCTACCTATCTATCTCTTAAGTAGCCTTTCTTTCTTGTCTGCTCTCATAAGAGTTGGGCACATCCTTTCTCTGACTCATTCTGTCACATCTTTCTCTGATTTGTCACTTTGCATCTCAGTGAAATGTCACTTTCAAACATGACTGATTCCTTCTATAAACTGACTTTACCCTCATTGTTTGAGATTAAAGGTGTGAACTAAGGGTGTGTCTGTATTCCACCCAGATCATACTGTAATCCAAGGCATGTCAGGATTTCTGCCTGATCATATAGACCCAGATGGTCTTTGGATGCGATCCCTGGACAGAGCAGACAAACTGCTGGATTATAATTCCTTCACGGTAAGCTGTATATATTATTATAATATCATCTTGTGGTAGCATTTTCTTTTAATGTCTCAGCTTTACTCATTAAAGTTTTAATCCTTAGGAAAAAAATTGTATCTTATTTATTTTGATATCTCCAACACTTAACAAAGTTCCAGGCAAAAATTAAACTCTTAAAAATGTTGAATTTAATTATGTAGATAATGTTCTCACTGGCATCAGTTATTAGATTATAAAATATGCCTTTGTTGAACAACTTGGATGAGATAATATTTATTTCTGCAAATCTGGATCTTCTACTTTATTTTGATAATTTTTATAATCAATAAGAGCCTGCTAGAAAATTAAAAGATATTAGTGTTAGAGAAAATAGCAAGATAAGAAAAAAATACAAGGGAATATAGCTTTAGGAAAAGGTGACTCACAGGCAGATATTTGCAATGAGGAAGGAAATTGGGAGGCTGAGTTCTGAGGTGCGATTCAGCCGCAGATTAGAGTGATGCATCTTACTTCCAGTTCCTTTGCTTCTATTTAAACTATGCAAATCTGGTTTCCTGGTATAATCAATTTCCAGCAACATATCCGGCCCTGATGTGTGTAATTCCTGTCATAGACCACACCATCCTGTAACAGTGGTGAAGAACGTGCTATAGAAGCATGTCCTAGACAATCCACACTTCTCAAAAGCATCAACGTGTTCTCCCTCTACACAAATTCTACCCTATCGTATCCCCTGTATCTTTACAGGGGGATACGGAAGGGGGATACAGGGGGAGGAGGAAGAGGAGGAGGGAGAGTTAAAAAGTTAGAAAACAGACGTTTCTGAGGCTAGGCAGTCCTAGATAAACCCCTTCTATGGCCTCTTAACCTTGAGTGCATTGCTTAACCTTTCAAAGCTCAATTCCCTTGTCTCAGACATGGAGAAAGCTTAATGCCTAATCCCCAAAGGCTTGGGAGAAAGGAAGCATACATGCATTTGTGATATCCTTAGCATTTGATCAGCAATAGTATATGATACGTGCTGATTAATTCTTCCCAGTACAGGAAGTCACTATGACCTGTGATCACTCATTAGATCATATCTTGTGAAACTAGACATGAGTCTTCAAATCTTCTAAGCTGTCTTCCAAGTAACCAAGTGTTCAGTAAGATCCTCCACAAGGCCTTAGTCATATTCCTGGGAGACCATGACTCTCTAGCCTGCATAATCACTATCTTCCTAGAACACTGACATAGTGCTGTTACCTATCTAGGAAAGAACTCGTTAAAGTGACATTTTTTACTTATTCTACCTTTGAGAGTGAGCACAGAAGTGTGTGCTGCGATGTGGCTTGTGTGTTACTCAGCCAGTGAGTAAGCAGCCCTGATATTTAGCCTCTACAACTGAGTCCTTGTGAACTTTGGGATTCTGGAACGTCTCAAGATGTTTCCTTTGCAAATGTCAAGGGAACCATATGTAGAATCCAGGTTTCAAGGAAAGTGTCATGAGTCAAACACAACCAGATGTATCATAACCAAATGCAGCTGACAGGGTCCAGAATGAGGTGGACAAATATTCTGTAGACACAGTCACTTTAAGCACATCACACATACCATTTTTATGAAGTCTCCTCAAACTTTCCTCAAACAGTATTTGATATCTCTTCCTCTGTGCTTCCATACACTGTGCCTTATAACATAGATCTCCTATTGGTCTCTGGTCATGTAGATCTGTAATAATACATTCCATGGGCTGGGAAGTTCCCAAACAACAGAAATCTATTTCTCATAGCTCTGGAATCCAAACATCTGAGATCAGGATGACAACATGGTTGGGTTCTCAGGGTGGTTGCAGAATAAAGACTTTTCATTTATCCTCATATAAAAGACAGATAACTAGAGTCTTCTCTGGGCTTCCTTTTATAAAGACACTAATCTCATTAGTGAGTGCTTAACCCTCATGACCTAATTACTCCTAAAGGCTCCATCTCCTAATCAGATCACACTGAAGATTATGATTTCAACACACAAGTGGGGGTGGGGTACAATTAATCTTTATGTGTCCTCAACTGACATTATTCACTTGAGAAGTATCTTTGTGTCCCCAGTGCACAGCTATGGTTCTGACATAGTAATTTCTTAATAATTGTCCCACTATTAGAATGGGGAAAGGAGATTAGTAATCCCATTCTTTTTTCCAAATCATTCACCAGTAAAATTAGGTAACACTTACTGATTGCCCTAAAGAGAAGGTGAATTGATTGTCTATCCAGATTATAGCTACAGGATGCTTTCTTTCTTGGTTCCTCTGCTCTCATAAGTGGAACCACATTCTAGCTTCCTCAAATGTGCTCTAAACTGGCATATTCTAACTTTAATTTATCTTGTAAAATCTATTCTTGAATCATTATGTTTTTATGCCTTGCTGGTATAAGTAGATGTATAAACTCAGCAAATAGCCAAGAAATGTATGACCCTGGCTGCCAGGAAAAGATCTACTTTGAGCATATTCTCAAGAATGAAAGAAAGAGCAAGTATAACTTTATCCCATGGATCAGAGCATCCTTGGGTAGGATACAGGAACTCCTAAGTCCTATGTACAAGTCTCCAGAAAAGATTCCATGGAGCTTCTAACTGAGACATTAGATCCCAACCCCTTCCTTGTACCATCAGGGGTTAAGTCTAGCAGTCATATGACAGATGGAAACTTAGAACTGGGCCTGGCTTATCATGCAAGTGCTGTGGTTTGGGAAGTAATCATGTTAGGATCCAAACTGTATAACTGCAGTGACATATAGAGATCGGTGGCATGGTTTGTACCTCAGTACTCAGGGTTATAAGAAAGTTCCAGGACAGCCAGGGCTATACAGAGAAACCGTGTCTCGAAAAACAAACAAACAAACAAACAAACAAACAACAAAAAGACTTTTCCTCTCATAACCAGGGAACTTCAGGTCACATATTATATGGTCTGTTGGGTGGAGTGACCCACTTCACCACTTCAGGATTCTCCTCATGAATTGATCAGGTACTGTCAGAAGGAAATCCTGCTGCCAATTAGTGCTATTAAAGTCAAACCCTGATCTCACCACCCCCTCCCTGCTGATGAGGATTGAACCCCAGACCCCATGTATCAAACGGTGCCACTGAGCTACAAGCCCCACTGATTCAAACCCTGATCTGTAAGTGGACTTAATCAATCCTTATGTTGCCCTAATGCATTAGCATCTATTAGTAGGTCAATTCAATAAGATTGAATTACATCTTATAGACAACAGTATTAACATTCTTCCTTCTAAAACCAAGAAATGACTTAGTACAGGAAGGCAAGCACCCTGACAGCCAATGCATCCTAAGTGCATGGGCTACTGTGTTTGTGGAGTGGACGAAGGGGTGAATCTTTAATTACAGTTATCAGACTTCTAGCCTGTTGGACATCAAGTGAGGTTCACATGTGTTTATTTTCTAAAACCACCATCCTAACATAGTAATAAGGATTACCACTTGAAAGAACCATGATTTCTTTATAACAACCCTGTATTTATTCCCTGTCAATCACCCAGTACCTCAATACTTACTGTCATATTTAAAGTCCTTTTATAATAAATGATCATTATGTTATTGACCAAAGAGGTACATGAACAAGAATGCACTGTTACACACACACACACACACACACACACACTGGTCAGAAAGAGCAGGAATTAATGAAAATTTCCTACTAATCTTGAAATTTTAGTTTGTTCTTCTCAACTATGTCCTTATGTCCCAATAAGAACAAAAGCAAAAAAAGGAAGAACAGGAGGGGGAAGAGGAAAGGGAAGCGGAGGAGATAAGGGGCATAAGTAGGAAGGAAGCCATTCCCTTCACCCTGACTCTCAGTCTTGTCCATCCTTGTTAGAAACAGTGTTGGTTTGGCACAGCCAGGAGAAGATCCCATCAATCTGTCTACTGGGTCTTCAGGATTTAGGTTTTCTTTGTTGGCATTTGCTGTCTTTTAATATTTCCACTTCATCTCTATATGCTACTGACCTTAAGGATTGCCTCAGAGAACTAGAAGAAGCACAGTAGATTGGAGCTCAAAGTTCCAGGCTCATCCTGTCACTAGGCAACAGGGAGATGTGGGAAAGCTCTCTAACTCCAGAACTCCAGCCTCTCTTCAGATGGAAACACTTCTAAGCTTTACGCTACAATTGCATTTTGGTCTAAACACTCCTCTACTATATACTCTTCCTTAAATGAATATCCTTCTCATACAGAACAGGAGTCTATCTGGCATGTATGTGCCTTTTGCTTTTAACTGGTTGGGATGGGGCAGAAGTGAAGGCTTTGCTGTTGCTTCTGCTGTCATTTCTGCATGGGTTTGGTTTATTACATTATAAATATGCTGCATATCCAGGCCCACTTCTTATAATGCCTTCAAAAATGTAAGAATGAATGTGTAAAGTAATTAGCTGAGTGAATAGCACACAATAAGTGGTAAGTCTATTTATTATTTCAACGTTTAAAATATTGGCAGATCTAATAAATAATTTACAAATGGAAACCACATGACAGAGATTTTTTTCCCCCATCTTTACTTTATTCTTTATTCCATTCAGAAGTTAGGAGAATGGATGATGGTAAAGATTGTAGTAATTCTGAAGATTCAAATGTGGTTTGAATTTGCAAAGATTTATTTTGGTAAGACTAATACATTAACCAAAGTTTTCTCACTGATCTTTCTAAATTGTTCAAATAATAAGTAATATTCCCTTTGAACATCTAACCAAACATTTTATTAATTCTCTGTTTACTGTTCAGGAAGAAACTTGTCCTTAAATTATCTTAAGAGCATTTGGCAATAGAGGGAGAAAAAAAAATCTCTCTTTGCTTTATTTCTATTTCAAAGCCAGGTTTGCCCTTGAAAAGGATATCATCCAGAAGCAGAACTAGAGTCCTTTGAGCATCACGCTGATGTCTGTTTCCTTGTCTTTACGATACCAATCTTGAGCAGCCGGAGTCAATGCTCAATGAAAAACTGATTAATTCTAGAGCTATAGGGAGAACTATGATAGGAGGGTTTACAGCATGCAATAGTTCCAAAACAGAATGTTAAAAAAAAAAATGGGTCATTTCAGAGAACATAGGAGCTGGGTAAGATGTGAAGTCCATGCCTACCAGTCCATTGTGAGTCACAGACCAGCTTGGACTACACAGTAAGACCCTGTTTTTAAAATGTAAAAGATAAAACACACAACCCAGTTTAGAAGTTTCCAGTGCCCAAAGCTTGTAAGATATCTAGCTACTGTCGTCTTCCAAGATCCTACTAAGATGGCCGATTCAGCCATCTTTTTTTTTAAAGATTTGTTTATATGAATACATTGTAGCTGTATTCAGACACACCGGAAGAGGGCATCGGATCATACAATAGACGGTTGTGAGCCACCATGTGGTTGCTGGGAATTGAACTCAGCACCTTTGGAAGAACAGTCAGTGCTCTTAACCACTGAGCCATCTCTCCACGCTCCATTCAACCATTCTTACAGCATTCAACTGCTTTCCTAGCCCAAAGCCTCATAGTACTGCTCATTTCTCTAAATACATCATGGCTACTTTGTTCACAGCAATAGCTTGCTTCCCTACTGTTCCTGTGGCATGCTTCCTGCCTGCTGTGCTGCCATGCTTCCTGCTGCAATGCCCGTGTATTCATCCTCAGACACTTAAGTTCTAATAAGCACCTTCTCTAAGTTGCTCTGGTCTCAATGTAGTGTCATGCCAATACAGTATTTAATAAAGATATTAACTTTACAGCAGAGAAGAAGCCTGCAAGCATAGCTATGGGGAGAGGATGAGGAGTTGAATGAATGTGTATTGTTGAGATGAACGTATACACATCAAAGACCACAGTGCTCCAGACCCATTGGAAGGGCAAAGCCTTCCTTCCTCAGGTCTAGGAAGAGATGTTCCAATTGATTGACATTTAGTTAAAACAAGTATACGCAGAAACTATCAACCACAGCTTCCTTGGCTTGGATGGCTGCAACCTGAAAATGCTCGCCTATAGCTACCCCGTACAAAGATTAGCTAACGCCTTTTTTCCTGGCTCAACTGTCTATCATACATGGTAGAGTAAGTGCTTGAGGACCATCTGGGGTATATCTACCTCCTCCTTCAGCTATATGTAATAAAACTTCTTCCTTGCTCAATGGCATATAATTCCAGGCGACTGGCACATCTCCATCAGCTCATGGTCCACCTGATTCCAGGTTTCCTGTACATGCATCTGTCCTTTCTTTATTCCCTCATCAACCTGTCAGGTAAAGTCCAAAGCCATACAAGCCATAGCACATTAACATAGTCAGCTGATGGAGGTCAATACAGAAGGTCGATAACAGAAATACTGCATCATAAATCTCATGTCTTACTTTGGGCTTCTGTAACAAATGTCTATGCTTTCAATGGATTAAACAACAAAAATTTCTCATAAATTTGGAGGTCCAAAGTCTAAGGTCATGGTGAAAGCAGCATCTCATTCTATTGAAGATATTCTTATAAACCATAGGTCACCATGGTAGAGAAATCACTTGAGGACTATCTGGGGTATGATTTTGAAGGGTACCAATACAACCATGAAGGTTTGGTGCTCAGGACCTATTGAAAGCATAACTTCTTAATACCATCAGAATGGGCATCAGGATTTCAACATGTGACCTCTGAGTAAAGAAACAGCAATTTTCAGCCCATAACAACTCCTGTTATAGTATTTGGATAAATTCACTTAGTTCTCTGATATTAAAAAAAAAAGACAAATAGTTACATATTTCTAGATTATATGGACAGTTTCCAAAAACTGCTTACCTGATACTCATAAAAATGTAAGTCCCTAAAACCTAGAAAAGTCTGAGACACAAGAGGCAACCAAAGAGGGAAAGGACGGCTCTGTGTACTAGTTGTCCTAAAGAACACAATGGAAATAGGAATGGACATTAGGAACACACCCGGGACTCGGAAGTGTGGGAGTTATCCATGGTATGAACAAACACTGAACCTCCGTTCTAAGAAAAGCACCCCAGGCATAGACAAGATTGGCAAAGAAGGAGAGAGCAAAGCCTGAACTGGACTCTGTGAAGAGTCTTCTCGACGTTTCTATCTAACACTGCAGAATAGTTTGTTAACGTTATTTTTTAGTAAATGCTCCTTGACAGCTTATGTGGGTAACATTTAAAGCTACTTAAACAAAACTAGGCAGAAGCTGAACCTCTGCAGCAAGGCCCAGGGCAGAGGATGCGATCAACACTCACTACTGAATAAAGGCCATGGCCATAACATACTTATGTATCCTGTCATCTCTTATTTGCAATTAAAAGGAGAGGTGTTTTGTGGTTTTCTGTATGTTTGTTTTTTGTTTTATTTTGCTTTGCTTTGTTTTCAGCCAGATATGGAGGCTCATATGAGTAATCGCAACACTTAGTAAGATAAGATTACTGCAAGTTTGTGGCCAGCTTCAGCTACAGTGGGAAACTTTGTTTCAAAAGTATTTTGAGAAATAAAATAAAATAAAACAAGAGTTTGTTGAATTTTTAAGTATTAATATTATAGTCGATATTACTTGAAAAGAAAAAAATATTTTCATTTACTAAACTTTTCCAAAAGATATTCAAACCAGGGATAATTTTTAAAAATTTACAGAGAGAGTGGAATATGTAATGAGTTAGAGAGCTTCCCAGGCAAACAGAACATTGCTATAAGGGAAAATGGAGATGATCTGATTAAAAGTAGACATATTTTCTTTTGTGAACTTTAAACATTGGTACCATTTCCTTTCCACATCTCATTTGCTGTGATCAGTTTCCTCTCCATAATTATATCTTTTCTTTTCACATATATGTATTAATATATATTCATATATGTTTATTATACATTTCATATATATATAATATACATGTATTTGTGTGTATATATACATGTATATATATATCTATATATCTATATATATACACACACACACACATATGTATTGTTTGTTCCTTGTTGTCTTTCTCACATTGCCTTTCCTTCTTTTTTACACCTCTGACGATCTGTTTTTCTTTCCATTTCTTGGGCTGTGGCAGCCCCAGACTCAAGGTTGGCTAGCTTTCATATCCAATGTTCAGCAACCTTTATCTGTCCTTGGCACCTGTCTCTGAGCAGGTCACTGTGTCTCTGTGTTTTCCCCTGGACACTTGAATGGATTTACAATCCATGCTGTGACTCAGTGCCCGTGTGCTGTCTGCATGAGAGAACACATGTACCCCTTCACCACTGTTAATTCACAAATGTTGAAGACGCCATAGGCTTGATTTTTTTTTGAATTCCCATGGAACCCTCTACATTTTATTTTTAATCTTTTTATTAAACTAATAAAATTTATTTTAAAATGTACACCCTCTACATTTTAAATGTTATTTTATTAGGTTCTAGTGTCCTACATGGAGGAGTCTAGACAAATTATTTAGTCTCTCACGACTTCAATTATATAGCTGTAAAGATGGAAATATTATAAAATATCTTACATTGTCCAGAAAATAATCAACTCCAGCTATCTCTGTATGATATTTTTAGAATGCTAATATGTTTTAAGTTTAAATTACTGTGCTTCAGACAAATATGCGTCTAACATGTAAGCCCCACTCGCTCAAGGACAGCTAACTTCCTGGAATGCTTGGGGGGGGGCATTGTTTATGCAAGATAACAAGCCGCAAGTTTTTACTTCTGTAAACTAGCTTGGTTTCCAAGGTTATACAGGATGTGCTGGATCACATGTAAGCAGGCAGGAAGTACATCAGGATGCATGCTTGCCCCTGATTGGACAAAGGTGGGAATTATGCAGCCAGCCTTGTGGGGCTTTGCCTTTATAAGCTCCTGACTAATGTAATTTCATGTCACACTCTGGGAATCTCAGGTATTGATCTAGCTGTTATCCTTCATACAGCTTGCTTCAAATTTGGCTCAAAAATTGTCTTTCTCTTCCCCAGTGAAAGAACAGAAGCTACAATTCTAAATTTAAATCTGTATTCAAGGGACAAATTTTAGGAATGTTTTACTTCATTAGACCATGAACAAAGATAAAAATCCAAGACATAATCTCTGCCTTCTAGGAGTTTCCCACTTGGTTTGGTAAATACTCCACTGATACTAAGTACCTAGGCATATTGCTGCTTGACCATACATGCACCTCAGAGTAACTGTGCCAAAGTTGACCATACATGCACCTCAGAGTAACTGTGCCAAAGTTGACCATACATGCACCTCAGAGTAACTGTGCCAAAGCTGACCATACATGCACATCAGAGTAACTGTGCCAAAGTTGACCATACATGCACCTCAGAGTAACTGTGCCAAAGTTGACCATACATGCACCTCAGAGTAACTGTGCCAAAGTTGACCATACATGCACCTCAGAGTAACTGTGCCAAAGTTGACCATACATGCACCTCAGAGTAACTGTGCCAAAGCTTCAAGGAGAGCTGGAGCGATGGCTCAGCAGTTAAGAGCATCGTATGCTCTTCCAGAAGGCCTGAGTTCAATTCCCTGAAACCAATGGTGACACACAGCCATCTGTAATGGGATCTGATGCCCTCTTCTGCTGTGCAGGCATACATACAGACAGAGCACTCACATAAATAAAGAAATCTTAAGAAAAAAAAAACAAAAAACAAAATAAAACAAAACAAAACAGCTCAAGAAGAGGTCAAGAGCTGGACTGGTTTCTGAGAAGATTGCAGAACCTGAACAGATTCACTAGCAAGCAAAGTAAGTTTGAACTTCACTCTCAGGTGGAATGCTTTTCAGATATCAGTATCTGAGGTGTCAAATGATAAATGTATGGAGTTCGGCCAGTTGCACTTCCCTTACAGAAAAGAAAAGTGTGATAATATCTTACGAGTTTCTCATAAAGATTAAGAAATACTATGATAGAATTGTTTATAAAAACATCTGACAAACATGTTCTAATTCATGTCTGGAGGACGAGCCAGGTGTAGTCGCATACACCTTCAATCACAGTATTGGGAGGCAGGAGGCAGTTAAAGATTGGTGAGTTTTGAAGCCATAGGGCTTCATAGTGAGGTCCAGGTCAGCCAGCACAACATATGGAAACCTTTCTAAGTAAATAAACAAACAAACAAACAACGTGAAGCATACAAGAAGAATCAAAAGGACCAAGCAGAACGGACTACACTACTAATTGAAATGGGGCCATCCAGGCATTTCATTAGCTGGTAGGAAAGGAGTTTGTTTTCAGTCATGTTAAAGACTTAGAAAGGCTGTGAATCTCAGCAGGAACTTGTCCTGAGGAGAAACAGAGATATAATTCTGAATTTAAAAAGAGAAAAGCAAAACCTCACTTAATTTGAACTAACTTGATAAACAAATATGCATTATTTATAAGCTTAGCCATCACATATTTTTTTTCCTAAATGAGCCTTTATAATTATTTCTTGCAGTCCCCTTCTCCCTCCACATCTCACCCCTTTTTTCCCTTTCTTCCTTCTCACAGAGTTGAGCATGATATCTGAACATGTTCTCACTGTTACCTGTCTTGGCTCACCTTTCCTAATACAGCCCTAAGAACATCCAATGAGATGGATCCTAATACAGAGGACAGAGCATCCTGTCTCTGAAGACAAAGGGGTACCAAGGATTCCAACAAGCCCATCCTTGCTATCTCCTCACCCCTATTCTTGTTCACTGCCTTTAGGTCATTACGTTCTTATCCACTCATGCTTTCTCCCAACTGTCCACTTCAAGCCAAGTACAGACAACATAAGAAGCCGATATCATCTCAGCACTCAAGGAGACAGGAGGATCATAAATTGGAAACCAGCCCTTGCTCCATACTGAGGCCTGGCCTCCAAAAAGGAGAAGAGACTAAGTAAAATAAAAATTAAACAAACAAAGACCAATAAAGTTATTTCTTCAGGCCTTCACTGTGAAGGCCCTTGTGTGTTGTGTTGTGTTGTGTTGTGTTGTATTTATGTGCTTCTCTTATTCATCTAATTTCCGCATGCATGTCTCAGTCATGAACCTTGATTGCTGAGAGCTAGGTATCTGTAATCTCCTATACTTATGTCTGACTTTCATTTAGAAAGCTTTAATACTTTAGAGGAAAAGATGTCTGTCTTACTCTGAGCATGCACTTGCACATGGCAAGCAGTCAAACTCCTTTGAGAATATAACTCTATTATTTAAATGACAAACACTTTTGCAAATGGTTGAAAATTCCAGCAGGCAGGAAATAGGAGACTGGAGGCCAAGGCCCTGATGGAGCATTGGATCTAAGCAGACGGCCACCATGGCCTGGAGATGCAAAGCACCATGCTGTGCCTGCTAGAAACAGAGCAAGCCTCACTTTGGGAGAAGAACCCAAGCTTGATTCAAAAAGAGATGGGACGCCCTGGGTTGGCGTGCAGGATGGCACATTCCAGAAGATGAAATCAAGTCAGTGAAACTGGAAAAGAGTCAGAAAGCAGGCAGATGAACTGGCTGGAAGTCTAAGAGATCAGGCGATAGTGTGTCCCAGAAAACAGCCTGCTAACTCTGCACCTTTCCTTTCAAGGAAAAAAAAATCCAGTCCATGTTTTTAGCGTCAACATGGACCGTGGAGCCTGGTGGTCCAGGGCCATGCACCACACAGTAACAGTGAGATCCAGAGCAAATTATGTTCTTTAATTGTCCATTTTCCAAATGTGTAGGACGAGGTGGCATTGGTGTGATTTGCAGACCTCAGCTGACCCGATAGGGCGAAGACCCCAAAGCAGCATTTCTGAGACTGTCCCTGCTAGAGTCCAAAAGTGACAGCTACGAGTTGTTTGCTGTGTCTTTGTTTTCTCCTGAATGAGCATCCCTGCTTGAAAGGCTCTCTGCGACTAATGACTGACTCTAAGAGATGTTTACACGTCTAGTTGGGTCTAACGGACTGACCATCTTACCTCACCCCACTCAATGGTACCTTACTTCCTGGGATCCCTGCTTTCATATAGCAACACTGATGCAGTTGCTGCTGGAGAGAGAGAGAGAGAGAGAGAGAGAGAGAGAGAGAGAGAGAGAGAGAGATGCTATATTGCAACATAGCAACTCCCTCTCTTTCCCCCTTCTTTCTTCCCTTCCTCTTAAATTCCAGTGTATGAATTCACAACAACAAACTTCTCTCTAAAGCTCACCATCTGTGATCGATGAGTTTCATCAAATGTCTCTGACTCAGAGGAAGTTTTGTGTGACTGTCTAGCACCAGAACTTCAAGCAAAGCCCACCCAAAGGGCAACAAAGACTTTGTCATGCGCAAAGGCACTCCAATATTCCCATTATTAATAATAGCTACTTTGCAAACTTATAAGAATTAAATCAGTCCTTATGAAGAGCTCAGAAGACTGCTTGGTGTGATATTACCACTATATAGAAGTCAATTTTAAACATTATGCATATATATGTATATATGCACATACAAAGAGATATGGCAATCATATTGTTTTTAAAAATAATTATGAATATAAAATATTCTTAATAAGGAAAGCATATCATCTGATTTTTACATTAAAAAGACTAGTCTGGATCAGGATGTAGGAGCATACATCAGTAATCCCAACAATGAGATGGCTGAGGCAGAATGACCATACACTCAAAACCAGCCTGAGTCATACTGTAGGACCCTGTCCAATAAATAATAAAGACCTGTAACTACTGTCTGAAAGATGGCCCGAGTGGATGCAAGCCAGCCAAGCATCTCCTGTGATGGTTTTTCGGCAAGGGTGCTGCAGATTGTTAGACTGTGGCTAAGGAGTCAAACAGAAGACTTAAGAGTAAAACAGAAAAGAGTAAATGGTTAAATTTATATATTGTAGGGGAAAGAAAAATCATAGGGAAATGTTGAGAGAAAGATGGTTTCAAATGACTATATGCTGCCATTCTTCCAGGGGTATGAGAGAAAACAAAGATTGAAGATAAAGTTATTGGTTCCGTTGGCTTCTTAGTTAGGGTTTTACTGCTATGAACAGACACCATAACCAAGGTAAGTCTTATATAGACAACATTTAATTGGGACTGGCTTTTAGGTTCATAGGTTCAGTCCATTATCATCAAGGCAAGAGAATGGCAGCATCCAGATTAATATGGTGCAGGCAGAACTGAGAGTTCAACATCTTCATCTGAAGACTTCTAGTGGAAGACTGACTTCCAGGCAGCTAGGGTAAGGGTCCTAAGCCCACACCCACAGTGACACACCTACTCCAACAAGGTCACACACCTCCTAATAGTGCCACTCCCTGGGCCAAGCATATACAAACCATCACAGTTGGTAATGGAGGTGATATAATAAATAAATGCTGAGGCTGCCTAGAGCTTAGAAGAAATGGCAACAGTAAAGATGCAATTTGGAGACCATTGGAAGCATCAAATATGCTGGGAACTTAAGCTTTAGCAGAATAGAATACCAGGCTGTGATGAAAGGAGAGGAATGGGGAGAGAAAAGGACATTGTCCTATGGGCCTGTGGGACTTTTCTACCAGTGTTCCAAGAGAGTAAGGGAGTACAGACATGATGTGTCAATATGGAGTTTCGGTCCCCAACAGTGCAGGATAAGTCAAACACAACACTGAAGGAAGCCATTGGTCACACAACATGCACAAAACTGTGGCAATGTCCCTTCCTTCCCACCAAAAGCACTGTGGCTTTCTCAAGACACCCAAATGCAAGCTGCTGTTAGAACTTCAAGTCAAAGCCAGCATCATGCCCCAGGTGAATTAACTACACACCATTTGAGTTGGTTGATAACAGATATTTGTACTCTCTGTTCCACAAATGTTCATACAAGCAGAAACCTGTTGTTGCTGGTTGAAAACAGGCTGGAACCTAACCCAAATCATTTCATTTTTCAACTCAATTCATACATTTATTTCTACCTCCTATAGGAAGAAACCTTCAATTTCATGATTTCTGGTAATGAGAGTTAACATAGCTACAAATGTGAAATCATTTTCTCCTCCAATCTATGATCTCGTCTATTAGTCAGAAATAAATGTGCAATGAAATTTAAGATCCACAGGCATAAAGGAAACCTCAATCCATATATATTTATAACATTGCCATTTTCAGCATATTGAGTCCCAAGTGATAACTGAATGTTTTATTCATTCTTTATGTATTCTTCCTTCTTTCTATCAGTATATATGTATGTGTATATGTGTGTGTGTATGTGTGTGTGTGTGTGTGTGTGTGTGTGTGTGTATAATTATAACATAGAGGACTGAAAGACAGGTTATATAAAAGTCTTGTCTTCTAAATATTTACCAAGACTAGTTAGAGAATGTGTATATAAATGAACCCCGATTGAGTAACAGGAAATGGAGAGGAGCAAGCAACTGATTGCCTGAGGCTGTTAGAGAGGACTTCCCAGAGGTGGATCTTTAAATCTGAGTATGCAAACAAGAGGGGAAAAACATCCTGCAGATAAGCAACTCTTGGAAAGGCACTGAGAACAGAGGGCAGAGAGACTTAATCGGGGAACAAGAGAAAGCTTGTCCCAAGTGTAATTTCAAAGACAGACAGACAGAGAGACAGACAACAACAGGCCTGAGGGAGCAGTGGTTTGCAAAGGCTTCACAGACTGTCTTACTTGTCTTTATTGTCTTTACATGGAAGGCCACTGGTTTTTGTTTGGTTGGTTGTTTTTTGGGTTTTGGTTTTGGTTTTGTTTTTTTGAAAGCGATTGGTTTCAAAATGAATTTATCTGCTGGATGTTCAGAAATAGAAGGTGGGCAGCATGTATGGGTAATAATGAGAGAGAAAGGAAAGAAAGGAGTGAAAGTGAGAATGGGGGAGCAGAAGGAAGAAAGGATTCGGAGAGAGACTCCTTCGGAAACTCTCAACAGTCTAGGTATGAGTTATTGTTGCCTTTTCTATAATAATGGTACTGGTGACATTTGTGTATTTGGAAATGATTGGCTTTTATGCTCAATTAGCATACAATGAAGCTTCTTACAATACATAACTAGGAAGGCCCACCAGCTGCAGGCCACCTGCACTCAAGTCCATTACACTCAAAGGGAGATGTAGACATTAAGTCATCTTCTTCCTGGATCATGGCTGAATAAAGAGTTCAACCTCAGGGAAAGTATTGAAACCTGTGCTTGATCCTTTCATCATGCTGTTGGTCGTACATGGCCACAACTCAGTGCCTAACCCCAGGATTCAGATGGAGATGTCACTGAGAATGTGAAAAGTACCAGAGACACTGAAGTGTCCATGTGAGAAGAAGAGAGACTCTCCATTACCATTATGATCTAAGTGACAGATGCCACAAAGTCACTCCATGAGACAGCTTTCATTTGGGAGGTTTACTGGGTAAGGGGTATACAAAGGCGACCTCTGGCCAAGGGTGGAGGGAAGGAGGAGAGCAGGGAGAGAAGGGACTGGCCATTTATAAGAGGATGTAGCACATGCGCAGGGCGGGGATATGGCAACAATGAGCATGTGTCCCATCTTGGCAGCTAGTGATGACACACACAGCTGTCACTGGGTCCCTGGGGCAGGTGGTGGGAATGCCTGGTTGCTAACAATTACATCTATGCCTATGTTGTCTCATCAAGCATAACAATGATGCAGTTCAAGTAGATGACTTGCCTATTAATACAAACATAAGCTCATAAACCTTTAAGTCTAATTTTATTAAAGAAATATCTCATCATCCCTATATTCTCATGAGTAATTTACATATGTAAATCTCAAGTTTTTAAAGGACTAAATGGACATTAGCTAGTGCTAATTTGGTTTTGGCCATGAAATTTATTATCTAACTCTAAATAGGCTGGGGTGGCAATGTAGCCATAGGCCATATACTTAGGATAAGTGGACGCTAAGGTATTGTCTTTAGCATAAGAAGTCAAACAAAGTACAGTGAAAACATGTAAGTCTAAACAAAAGAGTTTTGTGAATGGAATTAGCATTATTTGTACAATAAAGTGACGACTCCTCTCCTTTATTTTTTTTTCAGTTCCCCTACCCCAGTCATAATCGCTGGTAAAGACTGCAGAGGAGCCTTACTTACTTGTGGTTTAGTCTAGAAGTTCTTGCTCTGTGACTTTATGCTAGCATTGAGCTTACACTCTTTCTGTCTCAGCCTCCCAACTCAAAGTCATGGACGTCTGTATCCAACGCCATTGAAAGAGCACAGATCTCTCTGTCCGTGGGATAAACTGGAAATGATGTCCCAGTGTAATAGCACAAAGTGACCATGCTACGCTTCTACTGAATCAAATTTCCTTTCAAAAAGATAAACGCCATGCTTACTCAAGTATATTTCATTCATTCTTCACACAATGCTCATCCTACGGTAAGAGTCGATGCTGGCATCTCCATTCACCCAAAGAGGAAGCATGAGTTTTACAGAGAAGGGAATGACTGGTGTAGAATTGCAACCAATATGAACTATTAAATTTAAAGAAGTCCACAAGTCTTCATCAGAATACTACAGCCATGAATGAGTAGTCCCTTGGGGGGTTGTGAGGTGGCTTAGCAAGCAAAAGTGCTTAGCTTGTGAGCCCAGGGGGCTTGAGTTGCATCCCTGGAACCTATGAAAGGGTAGAAGGAACAAATTGATTCTACGAAATTGTCCTCTGACCTCCATTTGCATGCCTTGGCTTTTGTGTGCCTCACCCCAACACACACAATGATGATAGTGGTGGTGGTGATGATGATGTTGATGATGATGATGATGATGAAGGTGATGATGGTGATGATGACAACTACAACGATGACAGAGTAGTCCACAAAAATATATTTGTGACTATTGAATGCACTGACATGACCAGGTGTTTCCAATATAATGCTAGAAAAAGGGGAGATTGTAAATGTCAATCCATCAGTCCCCTGTTCTCTTCCTTTCAGTACTGAGCCAGCTCTCATTTTATTTATTTTTATTCTCAGATTGACCTCACTAAGTTACCAAGGCTGGCCGCTAATTTGTTTCTATAGAGGAGTTGGCCGTTTGAACCTGCAACACTCCTACCTCGGCCTTGTGGACAGCAGAGGTAATAGCCCTGTATCACTAGACATGACATAATTCTCTGTTTTTAAAAATATCTGCTTATACATAGATGTTTTATATAAAAATAAATATTTATTTTGCCCTCAAAATGGGACAATACACAAAGTTAAGAACATGGGTTTCAGTGAAAGACACTAAATTACAATCTCCACTCTCACTCTGTGATCATTGTCAAGGTCATTTTGAGTCAATTCTTTCTTTCCCTGGTCCTATATACTGCTCTATAAAACACAGATAGGCTAATACTGTTCCTTATCAACTGAGACAGTGCACGGGAAACCCTGACAGTTTTTGCATAAAACAGTCGTTCAATTAACTTTGCAATGTTCACACATATCCCTGAGGCGCTGGCTAGGGGTGATTTTCTTCTATACATTTTTTTTCTTATTCCTTAAGATTATTTAAGATTTATTTAACTTATTTTGACCATGATGAAACATATCGAAGGAGAAGGAGGCACAACTCTCTTGGCTCTTGGTGCAGTTTTACTTCTGCATCATCCGATGTCATCCAGTTATAAACGTGACTAGGGCAGTGGGTGAGGGAAAGCCTGGTACCTGGGTGTGCAGCACAGTGACCGGGCACTTGTCTCGCACTCACAAGGGAGAGCCTAGTTTCAATGTTTAGTATGATACATGAAGAAGAGAACTTGGGCTCTGGAGCAAACTTTCATTGGTTTTATAATAACGTGATTAATTATAATAGAATTATATCATTTCCCATTCGGCTCCTCCCTCTAATCTTTTGCATATACCCTCACCTTCCTGTCTGCCTCAAATTTATGGCCTCTTTTTGTCTAATTGTTCTTACGTGTATGTGTGTGAGTGTGTCTGTTCTTATATATGTGCGTGTGTGCATGTGTGTGTAAATACATTAACACATATATTCCTAAATATATAAATATGATCTTCTTATCCTATATAATGTTCTTTGCCTGTATGTTTTCAGGAATGACCACTGACATTGTATAAGAGCTGTTTTTCCTGGGGCTTCAGTAATCTTTACTGAAGAGATGACAGAAAGATTGTACGAGCCAGAAGATTGAGAAGTTTGCTGTGGAATTGTGTCTCCTAAAAAGGTCCCCTGAAGTTACACCAGCAAAGTCTCATCAGCATGGCTACCGAGCCTAGACCTGAACTCTAATGACGCTGGTAACATGCAACCATGAGAGGGAGAAGACTCAGGGAGCTTCAACCCTGGACTAAGGACCATAGACTACTAAGGAATGTAGAGAACTGGGGAAATAGCCTGCCTTGGCTTTAATATCGTCTCCTCCATTCCATCTGCGCAAGACAGAGCATGTTATTTAACCCCTCCAAACTGCAGCAAGATATCTGTAGCATATAAAGATCATGAAGATTGAGTCAGAGAAAGTACTTAGCTGAATATCTGGCATGGTATGTACCCAATCGAGGTTAATTTGTCCAAGGTTTGGACCCAGGGACAAATTATGTGAGTATGTGATGCTCCTGAAACCCTGGCAGAACTCTGTGTGTGTGTGTGTGTGTGTGTGTGTGTGTGTGTGCGTGTGTGTGTGTGTTTGTGTGTGTGATTACACTTTTATACATTTCACTGTCAGAAGTTGAAAGTTAGATTACCCCATGTTCCATGAGCCCCTAAAATAGTAAAAACTAGAGCTCTAAATAATGATGTTCACAGGACAGTGTTATAGTTCGAGGTACTCAAACACAGCTACAAAACCACAGACTCTTGGAAATTTTAATTGAAAAGAAAGAGTGGGGAAAAAATGAAATCTTTTGTTTAATCTTTGCATCATGTCAGCTCCTTGTAGGTGCTTGGTAGCTCTCTTTCAGACTTGCTCCTCATTTCCGGTTCCTTCTGGCTTGGTTCCCTCTGTTCTGAGAGTTTCCTTTGGCTATAATAGCTTCAGGTCTCACAGAGGTCCCAAGTGCTTTCAGAACCATTGCCCTGCCCGTGAAGTCTTATGTAATTCCAAGTCTTATGTAATTCAGGGCTAAAATAGCTTTCATTCTGATTCCAAGAGATGCCTAAAATCTGTTGAGTCTGAATTCGAGTATTATAACATTATGTTAGCCACTGGTAGAAAAATACGAATTAAAAAATTGTGGCTTATCCATCTTCTTGCAGGTGGCTGCATGCTTCCCCTCATCCTGCTCTTGAACTGGTCTTGATTTTCACAAGCACATACTTAAAAACAGAAATTTAGAGAAATTTCAGATATTTAGGCGAGCAAGAATTACTTAAATAAACACACACATACTCTGACACACATCACACACACCACACATACTCTATACACACACAGTCATGCACACTCACACCACACACACATCACATATACTCACTACAAACTCACACCACACACACATACACATCACACACACCACTAGCACACTCACAGCCTTACACATACATCGCACATCACACAGCACTTACACACACAGTGTGGTCTGCATCACCATCACAGGAGAGCCTCAAATGAATGGTTTCGATTGGCATTTCCTTGGTGGCTAAGGATGTTGAACACTTAAGTGTTTCTCAGCCATTTGAATTTCTGTTTCTAAGAATTCTGTTTAGATCTCTTCCCCATTTTTTAATTAGGTTAGTTGGTTTTTAAGTATCTAGTTTCTTGAGTTCCTTATATAATTTGGACATTAGTCCTCTATCAAATGTGGAGTTAATAAAAATGCAAATAAATGTAAAATAAAATAAAAAACTTTTTCCATTTAGTAGGCTGCCTTCTTGTCTGATTTATAGTGTTCTTTGCCTTACTGAGGCTTTTCAGCTTCATGAGATCCCATGTATTAATTGTTGATTTAGTGCCTGTACTAACAGTGTTCTGTCCAGGAAGTTGTCTGCTGTGCTAAAGTGTTCAAGGACATTTCCTACTTTCTCTTCTGTCAGGTTCAGTGTGTCTGATTTTATGCTGACATCACTGATGCGTTTCAGTTGATAGACACGGCTCTATTGAATTCTTCTACAGGCTAAAATGGCCAGCACCATTTGTTGAAGACGCTCTCTTTTTTCCACTGTGTATTTCTCATCTTTCTAAGTCAGGGGTGCATGCGAGTGTATACTTACGTCTGTGTCTCCAATTGGATTCCATAGATAAAGGTGTCCAATTTTTGGATGCAGTTTTATCACTATATCTTTGTACTACAACTTCAGATTAGGGACAGTGATACTTCTAGTTGATCGATTGTTGTTCAGGATTATTTTAGCTATCCTGAGGTTTTTGTGTTTCCATATGAAGTGGAAAGTTATCTGTTCAAAGATCTGTGAAAAATTGTGTTCGAATTTTGATGGAGATTCCGTTGACTTGTAGATTGCTTTGGTTAGAACGGCCATTGCTGTTATTCCTACTGATCCATGAGCATGGGAGAGCTTTCTATCTTCTGGCATCTTCTTCACTTTCTTTCTTCAGGGTCTTAAATATTTTATCACACGAATCTTTCACTTGCTTGGATAAGAGTTACCTCAAGATATTTTATATTATTTAAGACTATTGTAAAAAAAAAAAGTGTGGTTTTCCTGGTTTCTTTCTCAGTCCATGTAGGTAGGAAGACTACTGATTTTTTTATAGGTTAATTTTTTTTATCTAGCTACTTTGCTGAAAATGTTATATCAGTGTATGAATTTTCTGGTGAAATCTTTAGGATAACACACACACACACACACACACACACACACACACACACACACACCAGCAGCAGCCTTAAAAACAACAACAAACAATTAGAAGTTTATTGTCATTTTATGCCAGGACTATTACTGTACTGGCTAGGTTTGTGTCAACTTGACACAGCTGGAGTTATCACAGAGAAAGGAGCTTCAGTTGGGGAAATGCCTCCATGAGATCTAGCTGTGAGGCATTTTCTCAATTAGTGATCAAGAGCCCCTGGTGGGTGGGACCATCTCTGGGCTGGCAGTCTTGGGTTCTATAAGAGAGCAGGCTGAGCAAGCCAAGGGAANTTCCCTTGGCTTGCTCAGCCTGCTCTCTTATAGAACCCAAGACTGCCAGCCCAGAGATGGTCCCACCCACCAGGGGCTCTTGATCACTAATTGAGAAAATGCCTCACAGCTAGATCTCATGGAGGCATTTCCCCAACTGAAGCTCCTTTCTCTGTGATAACTCCAGCTGTGTCAAGTTGACACAAACCTAGCCAGTACAATTACTTCTCTCAAACAATGATAGGTCATGAAAGGATCATAGGGCAAGTCAATAACCATCCTATTGAGGCTCTCCTTCCTTAAAGGAGAGTTTTCAAAGGTGTTGTTGGCTATTTCTAGCCTCTCTCCTATAATCTCCTCTTCCCTGTAACCAGAGGCCTACTTCCAAGACACAAATGACATCTAGCCATTGCACTGATTAAAACCCTTGAGGCTCCTTGTTCTTTGCCACAGATCTAAACTGCTTAGCGTGCTGCACAAAGTTACTCAGAGACTACAATTTGTGTTTCTTCACAAGGCTCCCACCTCTTCCCCTCCTAGTCTATTCCACTATGTTCCAGATTTAAGATCGAGAGAAGACTGTAAATAATTATCATGTACTGAGTACTCCCAATGTTTCAATGGGCTGAGGTCAGTGTTAAAGCTAGGAGATCTGGTTCCTCATAGGCAGCAGCCTGAGTCTTATCTGAGAACCCCATGGACTCATCTGCTTATCCTATTCTGCTAATTCTGACTTTAAGGGATGTTTGTCCATAAAATGAAATGAAGGGGATGTTTTAGCTCTAAGGAAACTTGCAACTGTCTTTCTGAAGTGGATTCTGCATTAATTTCAAATGGAACAGAACAGCCTCAGGCGAGGATAGCATCCACCCTTGCCATTTGTGTTAAGAGAGAGAGTTTTATTTAAAAATACACTTCATTGCTGTTTGTTCTGCATGCTCTTGTGTGTGTGTGTGTGTGTGTGTGTGTGTGTGTGTGTGTGTGTGTGTATGTGTGTGTGTGCATGTATGTGTATGTATACTGACATGTGCTCTGGCACATGTGTAGAGATCAGCACAACTTCCTGGTGTCAATTGTCTTCTTCCACTGTGTGGTTCCGGGGGATTGAAAACAGGCCCCCAAAATATTTTTATAGGTGAGATTAACATAATTCCTCACCTGCCTGATGATAAGTTTTAATTTAACGGTCCTGAGGCAAGCGTGCACTGTGAAAGGTAAGAAGAGAACAAAGTTCCTGGTGCACCTTGTACAATTAAAAATTCTTTCGCACATCTTAAAAATAAAAAGCAAGAATTCCAGTACCCTGACAAAACTCTAAACCACATAATTATACCTCCCACTTTCTACCTACATTTCTTTCAGTTTCAGCTGAAAAAATAACATCTGCACTTCCCTTAGAAAATGTTACCACTGTAGCTCGATAGGGCACATGAGCGTCTCCTCAGGAAAGCTCTTCCTGCACATTGAGAGTCTGTGCAAAAGGGCCCAGAATAACAGATACTGTTTTACATATCTGTGCTGGGTAAATATGATAACAATGGTCTACTTGGTCCTGTAAATCAGATACATGTGTATGTAAATATATATTTTCAAACACATATCAACAGACTAGATCAACTGACTTACATTAAAAATACTAAAATCAAAATATTAAAAATAATAAATATGGAAGTTTTTGAATATAGAATCAAGACATTAATGGAGTAGCTCACTCCCTTAAAAATTAATTATTCTGACTTCTAGGGATGTTTGACCACAGAATGAAATAAAAGGAGCACTCTAAAGTTTTCCTATTAAATAAAAGGGCAAGGAAACAGTAGGATGTATCATAGAGGTTTTAACCGCTTTTTTACTTAAATTATGCATTGGTTTTGAGAATACTTGAACTTTATCACAATTAATTATATGAGATATATAATAAACGGTTGTGATAAACGGTAATGAAAATTGACTTCTCGTAATTAAAACTGATAACATATTTTACCATCAAGTAAACATGAGACCAACATCGTTTTTGTTTGTTTGAGATAGACATCTTAATGCTGAGTTTCCATGGAGTGTTCATGTAGAAACAGAAAGATCATTTGAGCATGCTTTTTATTTGGAATGGACCACTAATCAAAGTTATACCAATTACATATTTATTAAATGAGTGAACTCCAAGCCCTTATTGAATAGGGCCTTCAGCATAGTTTGAATGCTTCATTTGCTACTTCTGGGAAGAGGTCTGCAGACATCACAGGGTCCCTAAAGGGGGAAACCAGAGGAGAAATCTCACACATTTTAGAGTTGAGGGGGAGAAAAATCTAACAGTACATTTTCTCTGAAACTTTTTTTTTTAAGACAAGGTCTTACATAGTCCAGTCTAGCCTTCAATCATTATGTAGCTGAGGGATGACCTTGAACTCGGGATCCAACTGCTTCCACCTCCCATGTGATGGCATAACTTGGTTGATATGTTAGGGAGTTCAAGCCCAGGACTTCCTTTATACTAAGTAAGTGCTCTATCACCTGAGATGGATCCCTATCTCCCAACATTGGTTTTTGATGTTGGAAATAGATGGTTAAGATAACTCTGGACAATTGTGTTGCAAAAAGACCAATTATTTTAATAGTACAAAGTCATATATTATAGATCAAGAAATCTCTTATTAGTGGTTTTGTTGCTGTTTTCTGTGGTTTGAGTATGTTGTTTTTCTGTTGGGTTTTTTGCCTTTTTTTCGGGGTATTTTATTTGCTTGTTTTTTGTTTTGTTTCTTTTTGGTTTGGTTTGGTTTGGTTTGGTTCGGTTTGGTTCGGTTTGGTTGTTTTTTAGATAATATTTCGCTATGCACCCCAAACTGGCTTTGAATTCATAATCATCTGGTCTCAGCCTCCTCAGTGTTACAATGTCAGGTATGCCTCTCTGGACTGAACTTCTCTTTTAACCTAAAATTTTAAGATATTCTAACCTACATTTAATATTTATTCTCTCAATTGTGATATAGCTTTAGTCTCTACAAGCAACATAAATATATGAAGCAAGAACTAAATTTCTAGTCTAGTAACCAATATGCCTTTGCTTATGTAGTAAATCAACAAAAAGACTTCAGTGGCTTCAATGCAGAATACATGCTGCATATTTGAATTGCTCAGTATACACACATACACACACACACATGCACATACACACACACACACGTGCACACACACACACATGCACACACATACACATGCACAGCAACACATAATGACACTAGCTTCTTTTTTTCAAAGAAGTAAAAGCAGTGTTAAGAAATCTCATTTTTATAAGGAAAAACAAAACAAACAAGCAAATCACAGTCATTGTTGGGGCTGGAGAGGTAGCAGGGGTTAAGGGTGTGTGCTGCTCTTTTCCAGGATCCTCATTAGGTTCCCACCACCAATGCTGAGCATCCAACAACTGCCTATAACAGCTCTAGGATATCTGATGCCTTTGGCATCCTCAGTCACCTGCACTCACATGCACACCCATGCACACGCGCTCACATGCACACACACATACGTGCAGCATTAAAATTAAAAATCATGTTTCAAGTTTGTCATTCTTCTGGTCTCAAGCCTTTTTCATTTTGTGGCAGAGGGAAAGCACATGAACATATAGTTGTTAACGAAAATGTGGTGTGACGAGCCCAGGCTCAGAGGGATCTTCTAGTTGCATAGAAAGAAGTACATCTGTAAGTAGGTACTGGGTCTGTTTAATTTTGGTGTATGATTTTTTTAAGGAGTAAGTTCTTTATAATGAAGTTTTAATTAAAATATATACAAGGAAATAACATAAAACAAAATGAGTCCTTCCCTATCCATATGAATAATTAAATAACAAAAACAGCAAAACAAATGAAAATGGATCTTTTAGGATTTTTATCATTTTATTTAATTTCTCACAGTTCATAACTATCTTTAATGTACTTAGCAAGTTGTTATTTTCTTAAGGTAAGTGATAGTTTTGTGAAACAGAAGATATTATTCATAAGATGCTTTTAAACTGAATTACAAAGACCCTTGAAGGAAGTGATAAACAGCCAATCATTTGGCTCCCCGTTCCCCAATCAATAACACTGTCATCACCACCCATTCGTATTTGTCAATACAACAACAAAGATTCTTCATTTTCTCTAATTCCTATTATACTCTTTTCTTTAGTTGATACTTTCCAATAGAAAGATGCCAGTTTTATTGACTCTACTCTTTGCCAAGGAAGGTTGTTGTTGTTTTAATAGAGATTTATTGCACAAATCTTTCCTGCCATCACCTAGGTAGGACACAAACACGAAAACTTAGACAGAAAACTCTATGTCGGCTTTTTAATATCAGTCTTCTGGGTGGCACTTGGGCTTGAAGCACTTTAGGAAGAACCTGACATGCATTAAATCATACTCCGGGCCAAATCTAGGAGGTCTGGGTTACAACCAGGATGTGCGGCTTACATTTCTTCAGGAATTTGCTGTGGTGTCCCATGCATTCGTGTTAGTTCACCAGACTGCGCATTCCTAAGCAAAGGCATCTGTCTCCACTGTAATGCTAACCACAGAGACAACACTTTACAGGCTGTACCTCTCTTCAGATTATAAGCCACAAAGCAGGGACTTGAGCTCACAAAAGTCTATCTCCCTAAGCCCTGTCAGAGTACCTTGCATAGTAATATCCCCCCCACCCCATCCCCGCTTTGTGTGTGTGTGTGTGTGAAGGGCTGAAGAAATAGAACAGTGATAAACTGTGGAGTGTTCATATTGTCCTCTTGCAATGCTGAGGTTCAACACACACACACAGACACACACACACATATACACACAGAAACACACACACACACACACACACACACACACACACACACACACGCACACGGTAGAGCAGGGGGAGATTTGCATTGTAAAGACTCCTGTTCAAAGCCACTCTTTACCACTTATCTCACCGTTTCCTTCTTCTAGTCTAGAGCAGGTCTATCTATACAGCTAGAGAACTGCAGACGTAAAGCAGAGAGGAACATAGAACCCTGAAGCATCTACACAGGGCAAGAAGGGCTCAGTCCCCAGCCATCCCTTGAGCCCTCCAAGTGAGAGTGAGTCTCCTCTGGCTTGCTATGGCTGCTTTAAGATTGTAACCAGATATTGCAGTTTACCTGACTAGCCACAATGGCGATATTTTAACTTTTTAAATAGATCTCAAGCCCCCCAGGATATATGTGTCCCCCTTCCCTTCAGTGTTTGTTTGCATGGCCTGTTTGTGGTCTTTAATCTATCCCCTGATTGTCCATCATTTAAAACTTGCAAAAAAAACCCAATTTTTTTTTAACAATCATTGCTTCTGTTGGCTATCTATATTCCTTTCCTGTACTTTTGGCTCTTTGGTTTCTTCTGAATGTCTGTCTTCTCTCACCTTTCCCTCTGTTGTGTTCTTTGGACAATAAAGTACTGCGTTCAGTCCCAAGTAGAGTCAGAGCTTGACTCTCTTTACCTATCTTAAAATCAGGGTTTTTGTTTTTTGTTTTTTTGTTTTTGTTTTCCGAGACAGGGTTTCTCTGTGTAGCCCTAGCTGGGGAGCAGAAGCTACTTCTTTCCATGTTGGCTCATAAAGAAAGTCTCGGCTTTGCTGGAAGGTGGCAAGAAGTTTAAAAGGTGTCATGAGGGATGGAGAGGTAGCTCAGTTGGTGACATGCTTTGTTTGTAAGCATCAACATCTTGTTTGATGCCTAGCTCCCACCCACATAAAAAGCTATACACGGTAGTCTATGATTGTAGTTCTGTGAAGGTGTAGACAGGAGACTATCTGAGGCTTACTGGACAGCCAACCCATCCTAATTGATAAGTTCCAAACACAGTGAAGTATGCTATTTCACAATGAAGAAAAAAGCAATAAATATTAAAAGACAACCCCTGAGGAATGACACTTGAGGTCTCCACACTGAACCTACACACACACACACACACACACACACACACACACACCCTAGCACTGCCCCTCAGAGACATACAAACTAAACTAAGCTAAAACACAGCCCGTACACAGTGGTGTGCTCTTGAAGGTGGTTGGGGAATTCTAGCACCTTCTTCTTCCTGTCTTCCATTTGAATCTGACCACAAGTGCTCCCACCAAGTTCTCCCACCATCACACACTACATCATCCCAGGCCCAAATACAGTGGAACAAACCTGCTGAGGCTTCCAAGGCTGTGAGGAAAAAGAAACCTTTTCTCTTTGTAAACTGATTATCTCAGGCATTTGTTAATATTATGTTATTATATTATAAATTTTAAGTATAGATTATAAATCTGAATAACACAATGTATTTAATCTCTATAATGTCATAACTTGGACACAATGTCTCTAAAGGTCAGTAGTACTGCAGGATTCATTATATGAGGCATTTATCTTTTGTGGGTCTCCCAGCTCTCATGGGTCTTGGGCTCATCAGGCCACAGGGAGGTGGGAACAGAGACATTGAATGGGGGTTGGGGGAAGGGGCGTTGTTCAGAAGCCCGGTGAGAACGTCTGATGACCACGCTGGGACTAATTGTCAGCTGGCAGATCAATGTTACTTAGGGTGATTGAAGGCTTATAAAGCTTTGGGAGACTGAGTGATGGTAGGGACATCCAGAATGGGCAAATGTCATTGGCTGGGGGCTTAGGCTCCATGGAATGCCTCAGGAATCTCAGGTTCTGGATGAAACAGGTTTTATCAAGGAGAAAGGAAATCGATCCTATAATCTAATCCAGGCTACTTGACATTCCTCAGGTAGAGGTGAGTATGGGAACGTGGTTAATTTCCCAGACAAGGTCAGAGAAGGAGAAACTCTGCTAAGGAAGTGGCTCCATTACACACCGAGCCCCAGGAGGCTATTGAGTCAATGGTGAACTTCAACCTTAATTCACAGTTTTTCCAAATCTTTTCATATTTTAAAACCCAAAATGTACTAAACTAATAAGCAGTATTTTTCAGTGGTGAAAGTTTTTGTTTTGTATTTATTAATATCTTTTGAATAAGGTCATAAAGAGCAATGAATGTCTTGAAACACACTATGATACATACTATATTTGTATATGTTGGTTTTAGGGCATACATATTGATAAGATACAGTTTCAGTATCTCTTCATTTCATTATTATCTCCTTCAGGAAATAAAGATATATGTGTTGTTTTTAGCTATATCCAGAAAAGAGAATGTGATCTAAAAAGATATTGTACAGAGTTATATAGTCATATAACTCCTGAATCAATTATCTTAGAAATTTGGACTTTATAAATTTCTTTATTTTAAAAGTTTTTTGCCAGGCATGGTGGCGCACGCCTTTAATCCCAGCACTCGGGAGGCAGAGGCAGGTGGATTTCTGAGTTTGAGACCAGCCTGGTTTACAAAGTGAGTTCCAGGACAGCCAGGGCACACAGAGAAACCCTGTCTCGAAACCCCCCCCCAAAAAAAAGTTTTTATTGAAATTTGTTGCAGGATACTTGACTGCACTGTGAACCCCAAGATTTTGTTATTTACTGAAAAACGCTGTTTCTAGTTGTGGTGTGGCACACACCACTAATCCCTCTCGCTGAAATACAGATAAACCCTTACTACACACCTTTAATCCCAAATGACAATGGTAAAGTTAGTTTGTACATGGAAGCATCCATGTTTGAAAGTGATGTCTAATTGAGTGGCAGACAAAGTGGTAAATCAGAGAAAGATTTGACAGAATAGGATATGCCCAACTCATACTTTTTAAAAGTGAGGAAAAGGAAGCTACTCAAGAGAGAGCAGCAGACAAAGAAAGGGAGAGGAGGCAGCTTTACTGGGGGTCAAAGGGTGGACTGGGGGGAGAAGAGGAAAGGGGGCTTTAAAGTGAATAAATAAATAAATAAATAATGGAAAAGGATTTTATCTTTATAAATGAGATTCATTCTAGCAAGAGATGGAATTTTTTATAATATGGGCAATTTGCTGGGATATAGATGTTCCCTTGCATAGAATTTCTAGAGTTAAAAAATGAGTGAAACTGATATTGTCATGGAGAAAGTAGAATGTTTGGTCATTACTATCAAGGAGGTTATTGACAGAACATACTAACACACAATATAGGCAAAGCTTCATAAAGCCTCAAGAAAACATCCTAAATGTGTGTGTGTGTGTGTGTGTGTGTGTGTGTGTGTGTGTGTGTAGAGTCAACACCATACCTTCTCTCTACTTACAGACTTCCTTTCCTTATTTTTTCCGTTTCCCCATAACTTCAGTTACTACTAAAATATAGACATCATAATCACAGCCTGTCTTTAGAGTCAGGCTACAAATTTTAATTCTAGGAAAACTGTGAAACACACAAAAAGAAGTGACCAAACTCTGAGATTTTTGCAGAGCAGAGCCTGTGACTTCAATCTTCTCCATAAATGCTTGGCTTTCCAATCCGAATCTGGCATGCCTCGCTCCTTTCTGGTACTCTTACAGCCATCAGAGGCAACACTCTCTCTCAGAGGCAAGCTCATGAATGAGTGTGAGGCACAAGCAGAGGGCTTCTCACTCTGTAGCCAGACGCCCCTCAAGTGAGCCTTTCACGGCATAGCAACGCAGCTCCAGTAGGCAGGACGGAGCATCTGTGCCTCCTCAGGTCTCCAGCCATATGCTTCCAAACTTCAGAATCTGCTCTTTGAGACACCCAAACCACCCATATAGAAAGGAAACACTGCAATTGGTCTGGAGTTTGCCCGGTTCACTCGCAGGACTTTCCATCCTTCTGCCCGTTGATATGAATATCCTAACATTCTGATGTTATCAACTACAAGGACTCAGTTTCCAGATACTTAATGAAAAATGCAACATTGCTTTTAGCGTTTAAGCTTAAAACCTCACATTCCTCAAATTATCTATGCAAAATTCCTGGCGCAAAGCATAAATATTTCAGGGTAAGTGGTTTTTAAGAATCTACAACTAAACCTTGTGATTTAGCAGTGACTTCTACATCTGAACTTGACAATGAAATCAGACAATCATTTCTCTTCTTACAGAACCCTGTCTTTCAGCCATGTGGTGGTGGCATATGTCTTTAATGCCAGCACTCAGGAGGCAAAGGCAGGTGGATGTCTGAGTAGAGGTCAGTTTGGTCAGCATAGTGAATTCCAGGACAGCCAGGGCTACACAGAGACACAAGGTCTTGAAAGCCAAAAAAGAAAAGAAAAAAAAAAAGAATTCTCCCTTTCTGGTTCCTTCACTGAGTAACGTTAACACTCATCTATGTTAGTCTTTTGTGTCAGGACTTTAATGTGTTTTTATTATTATTTTGATTAATCTATAAAAACCAATTATTATTATTATTATTATGGCAGAGTCTCATGCATCGTAGCATTCTTAAATTTGTTATATAGCTGAGGATGACTGTAAACTTCTGATCTTCCTGCCTTCACCCCCTAAGGGCTGAGGTTACAGTCATATACCACCACAGCTAATAAAGAATCAAAAAGCAGTGGAAATGTTGTTTTAATAGAGATTTATTTCCATTGTATATGGAAAATTATAATGAGAAAGAGCATTTTTCTGTATTTATAAGTGAAATCTTATATTTTATAATTATAAAAACCAATATAGTTGTCTGCCAAAGAAATCCTTTGGACCAACTCTCTTTTTCCATTCTAAGAAGAACAAACACTTCTACAGGATACCCTGAGTCCTTGAAAACTTAGTGTAGGTGATAGCTTACTGCTCCTCTAGAATAGTCTCTGTAACCTTAATAAAACGTATGACTTATATCCTGGCATGCAGTTAGAATTTATTAAACAAAATGAGCGGAGGTGACTCACTGATTCACAGAAAATGCCCTCTGAAATACACTTTATTGTCAGCTTGACACCTTCCACCTTCAGATGTGCCCATCTGCAGTCACTCGTCAAAGGTTATAAATAAAGAGCACCTTTCCACTTGCTGGCAGAATCCAACTCCCATCTGCAAGCTTGTGATGGACTTTACAGACTCCAATCCACGATCCATGGATTCTAAAAAGGTTTTCTGAGCTACAAATGAGATTCTCCTGTCAATATTGATTTTGCCACAGATCCATCCTGATTTAGTTGAGATTCGGTTTACATGTAGAGTCAATTTGTATACATTTCTCATATTTTTCTATTGTTTAACCTTCCCAAATGACCCTAGAGACATGTTTCTTTACTCTTAATAAAATTATTCCCTTATAAGGATTAAAATTCCCTATGATCTCTTCCTCCACAATCCACATAATAATTTCCTCTCTATTGACCACTTTTAAACCCTGACTTTATTATAATATAACTCTGCTACCAACAGCTTCTAATTTTATGCCAATAGTATTAAAAAACAATAATCTGAAAATAGTGGAATTATGAAAACACCTTGGGTCATAAAGGATCTTAGAGCTATGTAGACTTTCTTCTAAAACACTCACTGCACCTGAGTCAGCACGCTGAGGTTTATCATATGTCTATTGTGCTTTTCTGCTGGGCAGACCTGAAGGAGAAGAGTGATGTACAAAATAGAACACAGCTGCTGTATTCAAACTGATCTTTCAAGCCATAGGGAGGGCAATTGAAAAGGAGGAAAACAGAGAAGGCGGTAAGAAGTATGTAAAGAAGACACGGTATGCTGCTGTCTTCTTAGTTGCTCTAGATCAGGGGATTAGGAAAAGTATTAGTTTCCTAGGGCTGGCAAAGGAACTATCTCCCTGGGAGCTTAAACCAGAATGAATGTATTGAGTCATAGCTCCAGAGGCCAAAGCTCAGTCAAGTTCCAGGGAGCTTATGCTCCTGAGAGCCTGACCTTCTCTCTTCATGAGCTTCCTGTGTGCCCTTCCTCTGTGAATTAAAGAAACATTTGGTAATTTAGAGCTACCGCAACTCGCTAATTGCTTCCTCAACACTTCTTACAAATAGGGTTATAGGTACAGTTTTCAAGGGTTAGGAAATGGACTTACTTTCTGTAGACCATCAGTATACACGGTACTAAAGGACCCTCTAGAAAAGATGAAAGGGAGATAGGCAACATGACTGAGCAGGTGAAGGTCCTTCCTTATAAGCCTTGCAGCCTGACATGGGTTCTGCAGAACTCACTTACAATGAAAGGAATAACCCAGTTCCACAAATCTGTCATATGACCTTCATACACAAATTGTGCTCTCCTCCGCAACACATATGCACACATACATTCACACACACACACACACACACACACACACNACAGTCAGCTATTAGATGGAACACAGGGTTCCCAAGGAAGGAGCTAGAGAAAGTACCCAAGGAGCTGAAGGGGTCTTCAACCCTATAGGTGGAAGAATAACATGAACTAACTAGTACCCCCTGAGCTCATGTCTCTAGCTGCATATATAGAAGAGGATGGCCTAGTTGGCCATCATTGGGAAGAGAGGCCCCTTGGTCACGCAGACTTTCTATGCCCCAGTACAGGGGAACACCAGGGCCAAGATATGGGAGCGGGTGGGTAGGGGAGCAGGGCCGGGAGGGGGAAGGGTATAGGGAACTTTCTGGATAACGATTGAAATGTAAATGAAGAAATTATCTAATATAAGTTGGAAAAAAAAGAAAATATCTAATAAAAAAGTTGGAAAAAAAGAATAATTAAATATGTTTGTTTAAAAAAAAAAAAAAAAAAAAAAAGGAGGCAACCAGCTGATACAAGGCTCCAAAACAGGACAAAGTGTGATATGTTTCCAGAAGTAAACAAAAGTATGGTATGGTAGAAAAAAGTCTTGTGATATGAGCAGATATCGCTAGGTTGGCCCTAACTCTTTGGGCAGGTATTTAAACTTGTGCCAATATGGAATATATACAGTTTGTACATTTTAGTGAGAAAGAAGGCACTGTGTAGTTGTGAACAGGATGACATGATCTAAATTTTCATTCAGGCTTCAGACATTTACAAGGATCCAGAAAGAAAAGCAAAGAGCCAAGTAGTTAAGACGTTGTTTAAAAAAAATAGACTGAGTAAGAGACAAATGTGGATAATGGTAGGTTTAGTAAGGGGATGGAGATAGATAGATAGATAGATAGATAGATAGATAGATAGATAGATAGATAGATAGATAGAGGGTTGTTGTTGAAGTTTGATCTTGCTGTGTATTGTAATGGTAAGTGTGCCCCCAAGACTAGGAGCCTGCAAACAGAACCAAGCGATGCATGTGACTCTACCCTGCCAAATTATTTCTGGTTGGTAAATAGAGATGCCAAAAGCCAATAGCTGGGCAGAAGAGTCATAAATGGGTTTTAGGGTTCCTGGGGTTGGAGAGGAGCTATGAAAGAAAGAGTGGAAGGAGAAGCCATCATGGGTTACGAGTCAAGAGAACATGGGCCTGAGGGCTGGCCAATTGGAGTTAAATGCAGCCCAGATGAAACATAGTAAATAATAACTCAGGGTATCTACAGAAAAGTAGATTCTAATAGCATAGAGGTTAGGCAGCTGCCCAGCTATTGTGCTCTTTAAGGCTTATTGTAAATGTAAAGGTTGTGTGTGTGTTTCATCCAGGAGCTTAAATAGCTAAAGTGGGATAGAGACCCCAGGCCAAGAGTTAAGTAAATTTCTACAGCATGTAAATGTGTATGCATATGTACTCTAAATGTGTCTAAACCCAGCAAATAGGCTTTGTAGGATTTGCTGGTTGGCTACATATGAAAAGATAAAAACAGAAGCCAAAATTGACCTTTGGGATTTTAGTAGACTATGTTGCTATTTTCTGAGCTAAAATGAAAGACTGGAAAGGAACTTATTTGAGACAGAAAAATCAAGGGTTTGATTATTGGCCATTATTCACACAGATATGTTGAATAGTTGGGTATAGGAATGTAGTATTAGAGACAAATGTCAGAAACATGGACTGTGATGGTTTGTCTGTGCTAGGCCCAGGGAGTGGCACTATTAAAATGTGTAGCCCTGTTGGAGTAGGTATATCACTGTGGGCATGGGCTTTAAGACCCTCATCCTAGCTGCCTAGAAGCCAGTATTTTTTCTTAGCAGCCTCCAGATGAAGTTGTAGAACTCCTAGCTCCTCTTGCACATGCTTGCCTGAATGCTACAATGCTCCTACCTTGATCATAATGGACTGAACCTCTGAATCTATAAACCAGCCCCAATTAAATGTTGTCCTTCTAAGAGTTGCTTTGGCCATGGTGTCTGTTCACAGCAGGAAACCCTAACTAAGACATGGACATAGCTCAGGTAGTTGCCAGGCCTTGACTTAGACACTGTTGCTGATCACTCATCTTTCCAGAAGTTGGTTGAGTCACTAGAGCTGTAACTGGAGCCAGACTAAGCCTGAGCACTCACAGCTTTGATGACTGCATGACTCCTATGTTACACTGTCATCATTAACAAGAACAACCAAGGAGTATTAAATTCGCATGTATAATTTATTAACTTTCTGTCTTAATCTCAGTTTTCACCTAAATAGCAAATGTCCTCAAGCTCTAAAAAGTTGGATTTGCATAAATGCTACAGTGATAATGCATATAGTTTCTCAGGGCATGAAAATGCTCTGGTGTTACTCATTTTAACATTTGTCAATGTATGGGATTTCTTTGTATACCTTTCTGTGGCCATAGGGACTTATATCTACATATGTATATTTACAAATATCTCATAGGGAGTTATATCTACATATGTATATTTACAAATATGCAAACATATATGAATATGTGATATAGGAAAAGAAGATGAAGAGCCAAGTGGAATAAGTACAGACACACATGTAAGCTCGGATCTAAATGTGTTCATGATGGATAATTCATACAAGTAGACATGCAAAACACGACTATTATAAATAAGTATACCACAAGAAGCATGTGTAAATCTTAGTATGCCTATAAACAAACTTTGAAAATTCTGTGTCAATTATCTATTCTCTTCTATTCTCTTCCTTCCATAACTGCTACTCATTTTGGTTCAACTTAATTGTTCCAAAGCCAGTTGCATGCTATGCAGCACTGCACAAGCTCTTACAGTGCCAGAGAGCATAAATTCAAAGATATAATTTAGACTTACGTCAGGCACTTTTGATATATAAGAGCAATTCTGTCATACAGACTAATTGTAGGAATTTCACTGGCTAGTTGTGTAGATGACACAATTATACTATGATCCAAAACTGCTTCAAGGGAAAGAAAACAACCCTTTCCAAAGAAAATGGCACAAATTGGAGATGTCTTGGAGGAGACAATGCCCTAGGCCTTCAATGCAAAGAACTAACCCAGCAACTACAAAACCTAACTTGTATAATCCTCCCTGGACTCTTCAAGGAATTGATCATGTGAGACAGTAACAGGACACAGCACTTTGGGCTTCCAGATCTTTCACGGACCTATCACTTTTGTATCTACTAGTTTCCTTACCTAAATTCAGAACTCAGGGAATAAATAGTATTGTGTGTGCTCAAAATTTTAATATGCAGCAGCTTCAAATGCATGGCGTTTGCAGTAGAGATCTCATGAGTCAAAGACAGCTAAGTCATGCAGAAGGCCAGATAGCATTTCAATAGATCTAATGATCACAGAGAAATCACAATGAGTGTGGCGCTCTTCACTGATAGGTTTTAAAATATTATCCACAAATCCAGGATGCTGAAATGTGAATCAAATGGATCGCTTATGGCTAATACTTTCCATGCTCTTGATGAAAGTATAAAACCATCCATTGTCCTAAGAGCTAACACATTGTAAAAAATGTCTATGGTATATCAGCCTTATTGTAACATCACTTGAGGTCTACTTTTGGCATTGGAGACTATAATCTTCCTTAGGGGCCACAGCTGCCTAAAATGCTTTTGCCAAACCTATTGTAAACCTTCAGTCTTTTCCTAGAATGAAAATATTTTTTTTTCTTGCCCAAGTCCTTGTCTTGGTCTTGGGTATAGCACAGGATGAAGGCATACATTTCTTTCCAGGGTGTATTCAAGATCTTCAATCATAATCCATCCTGTCTCCCACGTCCTACATTCCAAAGTTACTTGAGTGCAATGTTCCTGATTTTTCTGTTGGCTGTCATTAAACTTTGTTTCCCTGGATAGAATGTGGGCTCTAATGCATTCTTTAACCCAACTGGATTCTAACCTCTATTCTTTATTTGTGTGTGTGTGTGTGTGTGTGTGTGTGTGTGTGTGTGTGTGTGTAAAGAAAGCATTGCTAAGGTTGAATCTAAACCCCTGCCTTAGGATAGGTTTCCTCCCTGCTATACTCAATCCAATGAGAAAGAAATTAATTCAATCCATTTAAATAACCATCTTTCATGTATGTTCCCATTATTTGAAGAGTCTTATTCATCTGGTGTTATTTTTCATAAGCAAAATTTTACAAACTGTATCTTTTTAGACTATTGCTAATTTAAAATTTTAAATTAGCACTTTAAAAATGTTTTAGTAGAAGCACTTCTTTTTTTAATCTGAACTTTCTATTAAATCTAAGTCATTCTCAATGGAGTTTAAAAGGGCCATTGTCCTAGAAACAGAGTGCAGCAGGCAGTAGTAGATTGGAGGAGACAAGGGCAAAGAGCCTCAAAAGTGTAGTTATTAATAAAATGTTCCTCAGAGCTAACGGACAGCAAGGTGGTGACAGCTAATAAACATGGGTTATGGTTAGGCATGGACACATGCAACCCCAGCCTCCAGGAGGCAGAGGCAGAGCAGCTGAAGTTCAAGGTCAGCTTAGTCTCTTTCTCTATCTCTCCCTCCTTCTGTCCCTCCTTTCCTCTCTCCCTCCGTGTGTCCCTCCCTCCCTCCGTACCTCCCTTCATCCCTTCCTGCCTCCCCACAAAACTGTATTATGTACTTGAAATTCCCTAGGAGAATACATTTTATGCACTCATCATATAAACAACAAAAGCAGTAGCTGTATTATAGAAGGTGACTGTAGAAGTCTATTCATGACACACATAAAGAACACCATAGGATACCTTACACCTTAAATTTTCATATCTGTCTGTCAGCAAAGCTGAGGGGCCAGGCGAGTTCTACTTCATTACAATCAGACATCACATCTCATAGGGATAAATGAAAGCACACCTTCTCTAACTAAAAACTACCTTCTGTATGCAGAGTCTAAGGGAGATTCACGATGTATGGAATTCGTATTTTTCATCTGTAGTTCGATGTTTATTTCAGTCTTCCCTTTAGATTAATTACTAAATGCATCCATTTTTCTTTTTATAACATATTCATTACACATTTTAAGAGAATAGCATCTGGCCTTGTTTTGAAGTCTTGGTCTCTGTAGCATTCAAATAGTAGTACCCATAGCATATAACATCATGAAGGTTATCTTTATTATTTAAAATCGTATTATTTTAAAATAAAATCCTTTGTGAGAATTTTGTGTACTGTCTAAGAAAATAGTAATTATCTTCTCTGAAAAGAGTCATTTCATTTTCACCTGTTTTTTTTTTTTTCACATTTGGTATGTTTATTAACCCACATTTTGAAGCAGTGTGCTTCGGGTTTGTTTGTTTGTTTGTTTGTTTGGTCTTGTTTCTGGTTTGCAATAAAGAAGAGCATTTCTTTAAAAGGCACATTTTTGTTAAATAAGCAGGAAAGTTCCCCTCCTGCCTCTTCCTTTGAAGACTGTACTGCATCCTAGAAACATTCAGCAAAGCAGCCCTTAGCCTCCCGGACCCCCTATCCTCCCTCCCAGCAGCTGGGATGAGGGCAGCACTCTGCACAGCTCATTTGATCTTCAGGTCCTTCAAGGCTGACTCCAGGCTCTTCAGTCCCAGATGTTCAAGCCTCCATCCATGCCTGTAGTGCAGAACTGAGCACTTGGCCTTGCCCCTGCTGAGCACGGAGATTTGGCTGACCCTGTTCTTGTGCAGTGAATTCAGCCCCAGAGGCTGCACTCCCCCAATGAGCTAGCCTTCTTGTCCAGGTTCTGGAAGCGCTCTCAGGCTGTCATGCCACGCTGGGAGCTCTGCTTGGGCACATACAGCCGGCCACCGAAGCTCAATGTCACCGCAGCATTATCATAGGTAAACAGCACCGGGAAACAGTCGTGGCCGCTGCCACTAGACTATTTTCTGTGATGAAGGTGACAGCCAGGAGTGGTAATGTCTCAGAGGCCAGGGTTGCCACGGCCATCTTCTTGTCAGCATCTACCAGGCATTACAGTGTTGTCATGGCTGACCCAAGCAACTGGGCTTCCACTGGCCAAGAAGCAGACTCCATGCACCCAGCCACAGCTGCTGCTCAAACATCAGCTCCCCAAAGGACATCTTGGAGCCCCGTGGTGTAGGAGCTGGCCGTTCTTCCACTTCCTTGATATAAGGCAGAGAAGATCCTGCACTCCTGAAGTTACAGGAGCCTGCTGCCAGGAGCACGATGTTGGGATGCCAGTCCAGGCTAAGGACAGTGGAGCAGATGGGCTTTTTGATGTGTTTGCACACCCACCAGTCATTCTCCTGCTCAAAATAACAGATGGAAATGACCTGGGAGCCGCTGCTCACGGCGAACTTGTTCTCACTGGGGGCCCAGAGCACACAGCGGGCAGCTCGATTGATCTGGAGGATGACCAGTGTGGGCTTCCACATGCGGCCCTTCAGCGTCCACACATAGGCATTGCGGTCTGTGCCGCAGGTCACAATGCGGTTACTCTCAGGGACCCAGTCGATTCCTGTCACCTGCCCGTTGTGCTCCCTGAGCTCGGGCACCTTGTTCCAGTTGACACCGCTCTTCTCATAGATGTGCACGTCATGGTTGTTGGGGCAGATGGCGATCTGTGTACGGTCCTTGTTCCAGGCATGGCAGCTGATGGGCTCCACCAGGAAGTTGTGGTAGGCCATAGTCACTTGTCTCCTGGGCCTCGGGTATCCTAGGCAGCGAACTCTGAGACCCGCGCAGCACCGCAGCCACTTCCTCTCATTTTCACCCATTAACAACAGAAATTTTTTCAAGTCAATTCAGTTACTGTGGAAATGTATTGACATTGGAAATGAATGTGTGAATGTGTGTGTGAATGTGCGACTGTGTGTATATGTGTATGTGTGTGTACATGTGTAAGTATGTGTGTGTATTTGTGTGTGTGTATATATGTGTATGTGCAAGTGTGTGCATATGTTTATGCATAAATCTGTGTGCATGTGTGTGTGTGTGTTCATGTGAGTAAATATGTGCATTATGTGAGTGTGTGTGAGTGTATATGTGTACATGTGTATATGTGTGCACGTGTGAGTATGTATGTGAGTGTGTGAGTTATATGTGTATTGTGACTGTGTGTATGTGTGAGTATATGTGTGCATGTGAGTATGTATGTGTATTATGTGAGTATTTGAGTGTGTGTGAGTGTATATGTGCATGTTTGTATATGTGTAAGTATGTATGTGTGTGCCTGTGTGAGTATGTATGTGTGTTTGAGTGTATATATGTATTGTGATTGTGTGTATGTGTGTGTGCATGTGTGAGTATGTGTGTGTGTGCATGTGTGAGTATGTGTGTGTGTGTGTTTCATTATTACTTTGGCATTGCAGGCATCTGTATCTACTCTTTTAAAATATTGACCCTGTATTTATTTTTAAACTGATTTACATCACAACACAGTCATTAATTTTTTGACATGGTATAGATGTTCAGATACTTTCTTTACAGTGGCACAAATCATAAGGAAATGCAAGTTAGCAAAAGCTGCCATGAGGCCCAATTGTCTCAGGACAACATGTGATGTGATGAGCTTCTGGCTTTTGCTTATGTGGACTTCTGGGAGCCCACCCGTTTGCCCTGAGGCAAATAAATCCCAAGCCAAGGAGGGATGCACCCTTCAAATTCTGTTAATTGATTGAAAGGGCAAATGATCTATAGGAAAAGTTGCATCATTAACTTAATTGAGGGCAAAGCCTAATTAGAGGGGAAATGGAGTAGACAGAGCCAGAGACACAGCAGGCCTTCATCTGGGACGTCAACAAACAGACCTTGTAACTAGAACCAGACAGAGACTGCAGGCCTTCATTTACAGCTTCAGTTTCAATGTGAAAACATTCGCTCTCCCCTACCCCCCACCCCATGTGTGTGTGTGTGTGTGTGTGTGTGTGTGTCCAGGAGAAAAGCAAAAGTTTACATACTTAGATAGAAATCAGTTTTTCCCAGGTGGGGCTGCCTAGTGGGACTCAATGTATTTTAAATGAGTTAACTGAATTGTATACATTTAAAAACATAATCTGAAACACATTTAAGCTGTAAGTTTGGGAAGCATCTGGGCTGATTCCATTCTCATGTATAGACAGGATTTAGAAGTAAACCAACCAAATCAAGTATATTTTACCCATGTAGCAACATCACAGTGAGGCTTTCTTTAGGCTTCAGTTAAATTGCTAGAAGTGAGGAATTTGAGCACACCCAGGCCACCACTCCATTTTGCATCATACTTTATTATGAAATAGCCATTCTGAACTGGGTATAAAATTATGCCAAGTAGGGGATCCCTATTCTCCTGCACTGATAGTTGGCCCATACTCTGTAAGTGAATTGCTCTCTGGCTACTCCTGGCTTCCTAGATGTCCTCTCAGAATCAGAAGCTGCAGTGTTCGAAGCAGCAACCTAAGTTTTAAGCACTCTAAGCTTCTCGAACTTCAGGTTGAATTCTGAGCTGAGACCACAGTGTTGGTTAGAATGTGTGCTTTTACTCTCTCAGAAAAAAAAAAAAAAAAAAAAAAAAAAAACGGTCCATGGCCAATTCACCTTCGAGTGCATTTTTCTCTGGCTGTAGCAATACAAATAAAACCTTTCACAAGAAATGCCACTTAGGAGAAATAAAGAATGCAAGCAGACATGTTTTGGCTACAGCACTGGTCGTTAAAACACACGGTGATTCTTTCATCATCCATGGTAGTCTCTGACTTTATAAAAAACTCGACTTCACTTCTCGTGTCTTATGCATACACAGACTTCTAAACCCAAGTAAGACAACTATAACAATGTTAACAAATGCAACCGTCAGCTAATAAAATATTTCACTAGAAAAGACAAAAGTCACCTGTCAATTAAAATTTTATTCAACATACCAGCTAGGTGCTATATAAGTCAGCAGCCTTGGTGGTAAGGGCACTTCTGAAGGCGCCGTACAGCCAACAAGCACACTCGAGATTGCTAAGAGCTTGCAGTTGCGTTAGGGCTGTCTCATTAGAAATTTGGCTTGCCACATTGAGTTAGGAAATTTTCTTCTATCATTTACTTCTCCGAATATTTATATTCCTACTTTTCAAGTTTGATTTATGTGCAAGCTACTAAATATATTCTATTTTATCTATTTTATGCATGTTGGTGGTTTGTTTGCATGTATATAACACATTTGTACAGGGAGAGAGGCGATCAGAAAAGGGTGTTAAATCTCCTGGGACTTCAGTTATGGACAGGAATCTAACCCTGGTCCTGTGGAAGAGCAGTCAGTGCTCTGAACTTCTGAGCCATCTCTCTAGTCGTCAATAAATATTTTCATACTTTCAAAACCTTGGTAGGAGAAAGAAAAAAAATCACAAAATTTCTTTCTGTGATCATGTAATAATCCCTAGGAATAAATACAGTTGCATCCATCAATCTTCTGAAGAAATATGGAGGCTCTCTGTTTTCCAGAAAAATTTTTCCTCTTTAAAAAAATGTATTTATTGCCAGGCGTGGTGGCGCCCGCCTTTGATCCCAGCACTCGGGAGGCAGAGGCAGGAGGATTTCTGAGTTCGAGGCCAGCCTGGTCTACAAAGTGAGTTCCAGGACAGCCAGGGCTAGACAGAGAAACCCTGTCTCGAAAAACACTAAAAAAAAAATGTATTTATTTATCTTTATTTTATAGGCATTAGGGTTTTGGCTGCATGTATGTTTGTGTAAGGGTGTTGGATCCCCTGGAACTGGAGTTACAGATAGTTTTGAATTTCTATGACGGTTCTGGGAGTTGAACCCAGGTCCACTGGAAGAGCCAGTGCTCTTAACCACTGAGTCACGTCTCCATCCCCTCAAGAGAAATTCTCTCTGCAAATGATAAGATTATAAACTTCCTTAAAAGAAAAAAAAAGTCTAGCACTCAATAGTGTATAGTTTGCTGTTTTTAACGAGAAGACTTAGAGACATCTGGACTCATTTTAACAACTGAATAATGGATGTTTGAGTAAATAGTAAATGATCTCTACATTTCTGAAATGAAATCAGAAGCCAAGACAGCCTGTAACTTTTACTATATAATAACATATTCATTTTCTCCATGCAAAGCCCAAGGAATGGTTGGCGTGTTATATGTAACAATTTTCTTACTGTGTTTTATAAAAAGGAAATGCAGCAGGTGGCTCTCTGTAGGTTTGAGGCCAGCCTGGTGTACATAAGTCCAGGACAATCAGGGCTACATAGACAAACCCTGATAAAATAATAATAATAATAATAATAATAATAGAAATAAAAGATACCAAGAAAGCAAGGAAGAACGAACTACCTCTAATGCAGGAGTTTTGTTATGACTAACTTTGGTTCTACATTTATATGCCTGTGCTTCAAGAGAACAGGGCTGAGAGCTTTTCCTACCAAGGATCCTAGAGAGGAAAGGAAACTCTTCGTCTCCTTAAGAGCAGAACAAGTCATGAACACTGGCCAGAACTAGGACCTAAAATCCTCCCAGCCAAGGGCGCCACTAACTCAGAACCCAAATATCATCAACAGTACTTCAAGCAATCTCTTCTTTACACTTAAAATTTTTAGAAAATAGTCCTAGTCTACTTAGTATAGAGATCCGCATGATTGACAGGTCATTTCCGCCTCCCATTTCATCCCCAGTGATCGGTTTTAGAATTTGGAGTTTTGTTTGTTTTAATTAGCCAAAACCTGGATTTGAATATTGGTGTTCATTGCTTACTGTTATGTGATCTTGAAACTTTCCCCTTTTCTTTTCAAAATGTAAGCGTGGAATAACAGTATTGTCTTCTTCCTAGCAAAAGTTAATGCAAATTCAGTGGGACAGACAGATGTGGGAAGATTGGGGGTGGGGGTGGGGGCTAATGTCTTATTTTAAACTCAAATATGTCTCTCCTGAGTCACCAAGCTGCCCCGAGAGCACACAGAAAAGGCGGATAGGAAGTAAAGAGGACTAAGCTGATAACAGAGAAAGGAAGGTAGACCACAGCCTGATAAGAGATCCCTGCACATTCCTGCTAGGAACATCAGAAAGGGTCTGCCGGGAAGACAAGGGGAGGCGTCCACATTCCACAGATGCCCACTTAGGCCAGTCTCCTGACATGTCCCAGAATGACAAGAGCGGGCGGGGAGGTGGGGTGGGGTAGAAAGGGGACAAACGTGGGGGAGATAAGACCAACTTCATCCTAAAGCTTTCTCCACTTCACAGGCTCCGCTCCACGTCTCTGCAGCGGGCAGAAAAACTGGAATAGCAAGCCAGCGTTTACCTCCAGGCTAACCACTGTAGGGGTTTATCTTTAAAAAGAGAACAAGCTTCCTGTTTGAAGCCGGTGCTTCCAGTGCGGAAGAGGAGGCTAAGCCTCTCGTGCCCCTGGCATCTGAGCGCCCAGCTGACCTCTGGCTCTCTGCCTGCCTGGTGTTGGAAAGTCAGCCAGGTGAGCTGGTCTCTCTCCTGTGTCCTGAGCGGCCCTCCTATCTGCAGGAAAGTCTGTTGTGAATACTGTCTTGCTTGCACTACCTGTGTTCACACTTAGCACCTGGAATTCGGGCTGCTTTCTTCCTCCTCAAGGAAGAGCGTGCAAGCACATGCATACTCACGATAATACCCAGCACCTACTGCTCTGTGTCTTCACATTTTAAAATGAATTTCATCTTGTGGGATTTAAATCTCCCTCAAGGAGGTACTATTATACTCGCTGTTTTACAACTCAGGAAACTAGGGGGCATAGAAATTTAACTACTTGTTCAAAGCCAACTAGTTAATAAGTGTTAGAGCTGAGATTGAAAGCCAAAAATCTGGCCCCTAGAATCGACATTCCTAAAAGCTAGGCAGCACCACTTAACTTTGTTATCTACGAGGGAGGCGGGGGAGGGGGGGAGGCAAAAGGTAGAAAAGACCGTTGAACTTTTCATTATCTCAGAGCTTATTTCATGAAACTATGAAAATAGAAGCATCCCAGGAAAGGGAACGTGAGTTCTTAGAAGTTGAAAATAGGATTCATACATATGTAAACCAAACAGCTAGTATTAGTGAGTCACGGCTTGTATTTGGACACAAATACAAAGGTGGCAGAGGTAGGTGGATCAGAAGGTCAGCATCATCTGGCTACAGAATTAGTTGCAGGGCAGCCTGGGCTACACGAGACATGCCTCAAGAACAACACAATAAAATTAAATAAATAAATAAATAAATAGTCGTTTGAAAGGGAAACAAGACAAGGGGGATCTTTCAAAATGTAGCACTATGAATCGTTTTATTGAAAGAAAAGATAAACAACACAGATTGCGCCCGGAAGCTCAAAATTCAGCACGTTGTTGTTTACTTTTCAGTGCTGAGGGTCAAACCCCAGACTTCAGGCATGCTGGGCCAGTATCCCTACCATGGGCCTACATGCCTATCCCTAGACAGCTCACGTTCAATAACAGTAGTTACAAAAATATAGCACCAAGGGCTGGAGAGATGGCTCAGTGCTTAAGAACACTTACTGTTAGTATAGAAAAGCCAGGTTTGGTTCCAAGCAATCACATAGGGCAGTGCACAAGAGCCTGGAACTCTAGTCACAGGGAATCTGATACGCTCTTCCTCCCTTCTCAGACACCTAGAAACACATGGTACACACACACACACACACACACACACACACACACACACACACAAGATGTGAAATAGAAAATAGGAAGAAAAAAATTAGAATAAATGTGTGAAAATTTCCCAGTCTGGATCTGGCTACACAACATTAGGTTAAAGAGTTCATTATTTGTTCAAAGACATGGTGGAACAAAGACCGAGAGCCAGAAATATATTTTTGTGAAATTCTCAATGCATACAGCTGTGTTGTATTCTTATGCATTCTTGGGGAAAGGGGAAACGCATTAGTTTATTAGGGATGCAAAACTGCACTACCCCAGAGAAGAAGACTGTCATCAGTTATACCCAATGCCAGGACGTCCTTGGCTCTGGGACTTCCTGTGAGGAGAGCAGACCCTGAGACTGGAAGTTCAACAGCAATTAAACCTAAAGGTAAAAGAGAGGCATTTTCATGCAAAAATTAAGCCAGATCTAACACTGTAAATATGTTTATATGTATGTATGTATGTATGTATGTATGTATGTATGTATGTATCTATAAGCAAAACAGAAATGGAAAGTGTTTAATTCTGCAAGCACAGAGCATGAGTCAGAAAACTCTATTTTTATAACATGTCACTTTGAACTCTTGTGTTCGTTGTTTCTACATCACAATGGCAAAGTGCCTGAGAGGAACAGGGAACCAATTACAAGCCTACCGCTTTTTGCTCCTATACTAACATATTTAGAATGTCCTGGGGCCAGAGCCAGGCCTTAGAAGGTAAAGATGCTTGTGGAACAAGCCTAGTGATCTGAGTTCAGTCCTTGGAAACCCACATAAGGGTGGAAGGAAAGAACTAAATCCTCAGAGTTGTTCTCTAATCTCCACAAGTGATCTGTGGCATGCGTGCACTCAGTGTGTTTATGCACAGTAATATTTAAATATTTGTAATTAAAAATAAAGCACCTTGGATAAAGGTATAGGTATCTTCAGGAGAGCCTTTTGTCTGCCACACTGAACTACGAAAGTGAACTCAGTAATATAATCATCTAAGCACAAATAATCATATCCTTAAAAGAAACAAATATTTGAAACAGAATTGATAAGTCAACGACACACAATGAAGCTGGCTTCTGCTATGACTAACACCATGAAGAACAAAACCACAAGTCGACATGCAGCTACTACACCTGATTGGCATAGTGACTCAGGAGTTCATGTTTCTCAAAAGTACTTTTACCCTCACGGGTGCAACGTGTTAATGAGTATGTGGGAAGAGGGAGGAGGAGGAAGCTGAGGAAGAGGAGAATAAAAAGTGCGACTCAATTATCATTTTGTGTCAAAATGACTCACGAAAGTCATAAGGTAGAAACTATGCTAGCCAATGAACGTGACGCACACGAGCCAATGGAAAGGTCAAGAGAGCATCTTTTTTTCCCTTTAAGATTCTTATTTTATTTTTGAGAAACCAGTTTTTGTTTTGATTTTTTTGAGACATCGTCTTGGTTGTCCTAAAACTCACTATGTAGGCCAGGCTGACCTCAAACTCACAAAGAATTTTCTGCTTTGCCTCCTGGGTGCTGAGCTTAAAGGAGTGCAAACTACACCAGCTTGGGAAAGCAGATTTTTAACAACACATGGTAGAAAAAAAGACATTGGATTCGTGCTCCATCTCATATCACATGGCCTTGAGCAAGTAACCGAACCTCTGAACGCTTTATGCATTTCTAGAAAGTGGAATACCAGTATCTGCCTCACAGGCTGCATGCCAGTCTCACAGTCAACAAACAGTCCTGCATACAAAGCAGGAGTTCACTCACGTTTTCAGATTACGTCAGTGCAGGAGACACTGGGAAGCCTTAGAGGTTTTAAGGTAGGACCGTTAGTTTTTTGCAGAAATTTCGGAGGTAAAGGCTGACTATTGTCCCAAGATGAATGTAACAATGGGGGTGAGACTTTTTTGTGTTTCTGTCCTCACTGGTGACATCCAGATTTAGGGATAAGTAATTTTAAGTAGCTGACTGACTGTCACTTTCTGGTCTCCCTGGAATCATGTTACTTATACCCATACTTACGATAACAAGATTTAAAAATACATACATCTAACAATCTAATGTGTACATTCTCTACTGATTGTACTGAGAATCTGTTTTCCTTCCTTATTTTGCAGATAAATATTTTTCTTCTATATTCCACAATTAAATCATGCTTGGTCTACCACTGATCTGGACTCTATAATATCAATGTATTATGTCTGTCTGTCTGTATGTATGTCTGTATGCATATGTTTGTATGTCTGTGTGTATGTATGTATGTATGTATGTATGTATGTATGTATGTATGAAAATAGAATCAGCATAAGAAGTACCCTGGCAGCCACTTCGTCTGCTTTCTTAGCAGCATTTAAATCTTCTTTGTGACAGTGGTATAGGCAGAGTAGCCATTTCCCTAGGAGATGCATAGAATCAGTGCTGGCTGCAGACAAGACCCCCCCCCCAGCTATGTCACATTATACATATAGAAGTGCATAACTTCATACACATTCACATATTATCTGAATGCACATCCAAAGCACAATTGTAATTTGAAATAATTTTTGTGAGTGGATGTATACACTCATATGTCGCAGCTAGATGTCCACTTCAGGTGGTCATGTACCATTTTCTTAAAAAAATAAACAATGTTTCTCACTGGCCTGAAGAGCATCAAGTAGGCTAGGTTGTCTGTTTGGTGTGCCCCTGGGATCTACATGTCTCTGTCTCCTTAATGCTAGGATTGCAAGTTTGGGTTCTCGGGGTTAAATTTAGGTATCCATGCATACCAGGCAAGCAATCTGTCAACTTTGATATCTCCACAGCCCAAACCTCTATAATAGACTTTAAGAAACAAAAAATAGACTTGAAAATAAGAGTCGGCTCAACCATGTCACATTACCTGAAATCACTCTTGATATCATAAACCCTCAAACATGGCACTCTGATCCATAAAGCTTGATAGATGGACCTTAACTACCAATGGGAAGGAAGGAAATACTTCACTTGGTCAAAGGGAAATTGATGGGCATTCAGGGTTTAAGTGGTTTTTGTCATCACTATTTAAACACATGCACACAATTTGTTTTCATTCTGACCAGAAATAACACTTCATTAAGTTTAGTGACTCTTCTAACTTTCTGCTAAAAAAGTAATTTCACTATTAAATAGGATTTTTTTTGGAAATTGAAAAATAATTGAGACACTGAACATGAAACTCACTTCCTTGAAAACTAATTTAAATGTATTTAAGGAAGAAATGTACGAGAGCTTTATCCATGAACTTAAAATCACAGCAGTTTTTCAGTGAATGACCCAAAGATTACTACCATCAGAAGGTCAGTACTGTTTGCTAAGAAAGAAATGGAGTGAGCTACCAAATGTATTAAAGCAGATTAGAGAAGGTGGGGATAAAATAAAATTCTATTTATTTTATATAAGTTTTTTATTATATTATTGTTTTTATTTTTAGAGACAGAGCCTTGCTACATTACCTACACTGACCTTGAACTCCTGAACCAAGCATTCTTCTGCCTAAACTTCCTGAATACTGCAAACCACTTATTCAGTCACAATGTGGATTGCCTCCTATGTGCTACTGCAGACTGAGCACCGGCAGACTATGACCCAAGGACTGTACCTACCCACTTGTGCTATATAACCTGAAAACTCAAAGATGTGTTATTTAACTGGTTGGAAAAAAATCAAAATAATATTTCATGATACATAAAACTTACACAAAAGTTAAAGTGTAGTGTCCACAAATGAAATTTTATTAGAAAATAACCAGACTCCGTGTCTTCAGCTGTGTTCATGCCCCATTGGCAGAGCTGAGGGGCTGGGCAGAGTCTAACTGTGGAGGTTTGCAATGAATGGTACAGTGAAAATGATGAAGTTAGTATAAAAGTGTGAACCAGATCGCTGGACTGCTGCATGATGCCTTTGAGTTCAGTTAAATATTGTAGCCAAAATCATGTCAATACAAGAAAACATAATAGACTTTGAATGTCACGCTTTCAAATACAATTGAGTGGATTATTTTCTTATGAAAATAGAAGGAAATATGTTTACTGTGAGAAGGTGTTTGGTATGCAAAATAAATAGTCTGATTACTTTAATATGACAAGATCTACAGTATCTTGAACTTGTAAGAAAAAGGTACCTCTCTCTACAAAGTGAAAAAAATCAAGGATTGTTTGTTACAGAGTTGCATATAATCCGGGCTACCCTCTTATTCTTGCTATGTAGCTGAGGCTGTCTTGAACCCCTTCCCCCTGTGGATCTACTACTTGAGTTCTAGGATTACAGATGTACCACCTGATTTACAGAACAAAATAACTTCTTAATAGAATAATTTTATCACAAAAATAAACAAGATGAACTAGAAACTAACGAAAAATTTCCCTGTGTTAGCCTTCTCAGAAAACATGCTTACCAGTGGTGAGGTGATCGAATTGTTCTAATAGCCAAAGACGCGGACCCAGAGAAAATCATCTTATTTAACACTATTAGCCTCTTGCTGAAAATACATAAGGAGTTGAAGACATAGAGAACAGCAGTAAATATATGAGGTGTCCTTTTGAGTGTCCAGTGTCAACTCAGCACAGCCTAGAGTGACTGGAGAGAGGAAACCTCAACTGAATTGCCTTCACGAGACTGTCTCATGATAATGTTGGTGAGAAATTGTCTTAATAAATGATTGATGTGGAGGATCCAGCCTACTGTGGGTGTTAACATCCCTAGGCAGATGTGTTGGAGTTATATAAAGAAGCTACACTATGTACTTTTGCGTGCTAAGCCATCATGGTGACCTACATTTATTTTTACTTGCTACATTAAAACCAACCATCTTAACTATTGATAGAATACTGAGGTGGTTTGAATAGGAATGGGTCCCATAGACTCATGTGTTTGAATGCTCAGCCTAAATGGGATGGCACTATTGGGAGCTGTGTGGCCTTGTTGGAGGAAATGTGTCACTGTGAGGGAGGGCTTTTATGTCTCCTTTGCTTAAGCTAGGCCTAGTGTCACTTTCATTTCTGCTCACTATAAGTCAAGATGTAAAACTCTCAGCTCCTTCTCTAGCATCATGTGTACTACCTTGTCTCCTGACATGATGATGATGGACATAGAGAACCTCTGAAACTGAAGCAGCCCCGAATTAAGTGTCTTCCTTTATAAGAGCTGCTGTGCTTATGATGTGCCTTCACAGCGATAGAAACCCTAAGACAGCTGCATACAAGAGCAGTGGATTACAGGCTGTCTCAAGGCAATTTATAAGAAAAAGAATTTGACCATCCAGAGAATACCCCACCTGGGGATCCATCCCATAATCAGCCACCAAACACAGACACTATTGCATATGCCAGCAAGATTTTGCTGAAAGGACCCTGATGTAGCTGTCTCGTGTGAGGCTATGCCAGTGCCTGACAAATACAGAAGTGGATGCTCACCGTCAGCTATTAGATGGAACACAGGGCCCCCAATGGAGGAGCTAGAGAAAGTACCCAAGGAGCTGAAGGGGTCTGCAACCCTATAGGTGGAACAATATGAACTAAACAGTACCCACAGAGCTCATGTCTCTAGCTGCATATGTAGTAGAAGATGGCCTATTCTGCCATCATTGGGAAGAGAGGCCCAGTCTTGCAAACTTTATATGTCCCAGTACAGGGGAATGCCAGGGCCAAGAAGTGGGAGTTGGTGGGTAGGGGAACAGGGTGGGGGAGGGTATAGGGGACTTTCAAGATAGCATTTGAAATGTAAATGAAGAAAATATCTAATTTAAAAAAAAATGGAAATAAAAGAAAAGGAAAAGAATTTACTAGGGATTTACAGTTCATAATGGTAGTAGGAAGCCGGTGTCTGGAGCAGCAGCTGAAAGCTCATTATGTTGAACCACAAAGAGGAGGCAGAGAGCAAACTGAGAAGGGCTCAAATTTTTTGAAACCTCAAATCCAGTCCTCAGGGACACATCTTCTCCAACAAGGCCACACAACCTAATCCGTCCCAAACACTTCTACCAACCAGCGCTCAGTTATTCAAACATGAACCTTGAAGGGAGACTCAAGCCATTCCAAAATTACAAAGTCAAACAGAAACTTATAGTTTAATGAAGTCAGCTTGATAAAAAGCTAACATAGTTTAATCCAAACAAAGTTAAGCTGCTTTATGTCTTCCCCTTTGGGTCAAAAAGCAAGAGTTCAGCGACCAAACAAGTGTTGGCATCAATAGCTGATAAAGGCATTTCATACTCAGACCAAGCTGTACCAGAAAGTACATCTTCTGTTTATAACAATGGTGGTAAAAGTTTTTCTCCACTTAATTTTTTTTGGGAAATATACTTATGAGAAATATCTTTAAAATCCCCAAAATGGAGGGGATAGCTATTTACAGCTAATCCACAGGAAAAGTTCCAATCACCTGCTCCTGGTATAACCAGGCCACCCAGGACAAGTGAGAACTTATTTGCTTGGGAACAGCTTTAGTCCTTCTTAACAGCCTTAATCACCTCGTAAAGACCCAGCTCCCCAACATCACAACAACATAGCTTAATTTCAACATGTGTTTTAGAAAGGATAACCACATCCCAACCGTGACATATTTATTCCCAGTGTCAAGAGATGCTCACATACTGTTGTTGTATTTGAAGTGTCCCCCAAAGGCCCGTGTGTTAAAGACTCATTTCCTAACCTGGTGCTAACTGGGAGTGTGATTTGAAAGGGGCAATGGGCCCTAGCCTCTCCTCTTTGTCCCTTATATTTCTTGCCTATTAGGTGAGTACTTTGTTTCCCCACAGCAGACTATCTTACCACAGGCTTCAAAGTAGTTAGGCTAACAGATCCTAAACTGCAACCTGTAAAGCCATGAGCTGAATAAGCCTCTGTCTATATAAGTTGGTTATCTGAGATACTCGGTATAGTAATGGAAAGCCAAACCCTTACTATCAGAGGGTCATTCTGTTTGCTTCTATACCATACATCCAAGGATGGTAGAATATTTCTCATTTTATTCCATAGAATATCCATAGAACATACTCTCTTAAGAATTTATAATACAAAGAAATCAAAATCTTGCAGAAAATGAAAATTTTACTGACACATTAATAGATAAATTTCATAGTCTGACCCTTCCCCTACACACACACACACACACACACACACACACACACACACACACACAGAGTCCTTTGTTGCATTGAGTTATTTAACATAGTAAATGATCAATGCTCTCTAGAGGACAAAGCAATAATATCAAGCTAGATTTAAGGCCAAGAGTATCAAAGATTCCATGACCTTCTCTTCTGTTTTGTCATCTATCATGTCTCCAGGATGGGCACTCTGTCTGCTGGCATGGAACTCTCCAGAACTTCTACAGACATCTACAAACATAGGAAGGTTTTCTTTTAATGATTCTGTTCTGTACATGCTGTTTGATACTTGCCTTTCTCATTCAATAAATTATCATCAATACCCAATATGGTGGAATGAATAAAAGTAACTTCCACAAACTCATAGGAAGTGGCTCTATTGGGAAGTGTGGCCTTGTTGGAGGAAGTGTGTCACTGGGGATGGGCTTTTGGGTTTCAGATGCTCAAGACAAGCCCGGGGTGCATTCTCTTTTCCTGCTCCCTGACAATCCAGATGTCTAAGTTCTCAGTTCCTTTTCTAGTACCACATCTGTCTATGTGCCACCATGAACCCTGACCTGACAATAATGGACTAAGCCTCTGTTGTGGATTTGGTTTATTGCTTGTATCATGTTAATTGGGTTCCCAAAATTACACGTGAATTTGCATATCTGCAGGTAAGACACTGAGAGTCCCTGTCACCAGTAGGCTTTGATTGGTAAAGTTGTTGGTGGCCAATGGCCAGGCAGGGAGACAAAGGCAGGACTTTTAGGATTCCTGGGTAAGAAACAGGAAAGTGAGAAAGGCAGAATTGCCCTGCTGAAAGAAGGATAAGAATCGGACTTCATAGCGACAGAGGAGAGATTGTACAGTCATGTAAGAGTCAGGAAAGAGTAGCCCCAGGGGGCCCTTCTATTTGGGTCTAGGGTAACAAAGATGGATTATAGATTTTGGTAAGTAACAACTCAGGAGCATAGGAGGAGAGGCATTAGCAACATTGAAGTTTGGAAGTGGCCCAGCCATTGAGCTGATCAAGGTATATTACATATAAAACTGTGTGTGTGTGTGTGTGTGTGTGTGTGTGTGTGTGTGTGTGTCTTTTATTTGAGAATCCACAGCGCTGGGGTGGTAGTGAGGAATTTGCGCTGACTCTGCCACCACCACTGCTATGGGGAAGATGAGAGTGACTAATCAACTACAGCAACAAGTCTCTGAACCTAAAGCCATCCCAGGTTCTATCTTTTCCTTTGTATGAGTTGCCTTGTGTCTCTTCACAGCAATAAAAATCCTCAGTACCCATGTGTGTACACCTCCCCTTTCCTACTTTCTATCATTGTCCCTTTATTATGCTATGTGGTTGCTTTTCTATCGCTGTGACAAAACACCACGACCAAGGCAACTTATAAAAGGAGTGTTTAATTGGGTTTATCATTTCCAGAGAGTTAGAATCCTTTATGTCAGAACAAGGGTATGGTGGCAGGAACAACTCAGCTGTGAACTGCCATTTGATTCACAAGCAAGAGGAAGAGAGGGCACACTGGGGATGGCACAAGTCTTTTGAAGCCTCAGAGCCTGCCCGGCCAGTGACACCCCTGCTCTAACAATGCCACAACTTCCAAAGAGTTCCACTAAGTGAAGACCAAGTATTCAAACATATGCCTATGAAGAGTCATTCTCATCAAATTACCATATTCCACTCCCTGGCCCTGTAGGTCTCTGGCCATATCACAGTGCAAAATACCCTAATCCAACTTCAAAAGCTCCCATCTGTTGCAGTTTTGGCACTGTTTTCAGGTTTAAAGTTTCTTCTTGGACTCAAGGCAATCTCTTAATTACAAGCTCTTGAAAAATCAAAAAGCAAATTACATACTTCCAGCACACTGTGGCACAGAATATACCTCTCCAAAAGAGAAGAATCAGGACATAGTGAGGAAATATGGGACCAAAGCAAGACTGAAACCCAACAGGGCAAACTCTCCAAATCATGTAGCTCCGTGTCTGATGGCAAAGGGTCTCGATGGCTCTGACCTTCCAGCTTCCGATTGCCACGCATTTCTCTCTCTTGAGAAAGGATTGGTTTCACTCTGTAGATGCAGCTCTACTTGGCGGATGCTTCATAGTTCTGATGTCTCAAAAATCTCTGTGGCTCCAAAGCAATTCCTGTTCCACAGCCTCATCCCATGTCCTCTCGGGGCATTCACACAAGGTCCCCTGCCACACATCTGGCTCGGCAGCTCTTTTTAGCCTCAGAGGAAGATTCCCTCTTGCCCCTTCTACCTCATGTGGCTGACACTGGCACATTTAGCTACTTTGACTACTGAGCTGGGGTGGGCCCTGGTGTGCACTTGGACTCCTGAGCTGGGGTAGGCCCTGGTGTGCACTTGGACTCCTGAGCTGGGGTGGGCCCTGGTGTGCACTTGGTGTTCACATTTGTGGAAGCTTTGATTTGTTTTTCCTTTGGGGGAACAGGAAATTCTGCAGTCCTTTCCTTTTCACAGTTTGGAAGCTGTGATGAGTGGAGTCTCTCTCTTTATGTCAATGCTAGGACTCTCTCTAACCTCCTGTTCCCTTCAGCGCAAGCTTTGGCTCTCTCATTAAGTGTTTGCTTCCAGTTTTCTCTTCAAACTGTACATTTCTTCTGTCACATCAGCTATTTTTCATTGTAGTTCTGTGTAAGAGTGATTACTAATAACCACATGACACAGTACTAACCACTAGGCTATCTTGAAATTTCCTTAGCCAGAGAAACTAGTCCAGTAATTTTTTAATTTAGTCTCATGAAAACTCTGAGGATGAAGACAAAGTGACCACACCATCCTTTGCCAAATATGAGAAGAAGGGTCCGTTTCTCAGCTGTTGTCCCCTCCAAAACCTCCACAGTTCATATAACTCTCAGTGTTGCCTTCACAGCTCCTACTGGGATGACCCATTAAGCTCTACTTACAGCATTCAACAGCTTTTCCTGGCCAAAGTTCCATGTTCTCACACATTCTTCCCTAAAGGCCACAGAGATGTTTGTCACACAATAGCCTACTTCCTAGCACCAACTTCTGACTTAGCTAGTTTTCCATAGCTTTGACAAAACATTATGATCAAGGCAACCTATATGAGCAAGTGTTTAATTAGGCTAATGATTTTCAGAGGGTTAGAAATCGATGACAAGGCTGAGCGTGGTGGTGCACGCCTTTAATCCCAGCACTCAGGAGGCAGAGGCAGGCGGATTTCTGAGTTGAGGCCAGCCTGGTCTACAAAGTGAGTTCCAGGACAACTAGGGCTACACAGAGAAACCCTGTCTCAGAAAGAAAGAAAGAAAGAAAGAAAGAAAGAAAGAAAGAAAGAAAGAAAGAAAGAAAGAAAGAAAGAAAGAAAGAAATGGCAGAGCAAGGCATGATGTAAGCATAGCTCAGCCCGTGCGTCTAGATCTACAAGAAGGAGAGAGAGGGGCATACTGGGAATGGCACAAGTCTTTTGGAACCTCAAGACTTTTCCCCAGTGACACAGCTCCTCTAAGGAGACCAAACCTGCTAATCCTCCCCGAACAGTTCCACCAAGAGAATCAAGTCTTCAAGCATATGAGCCTATAAAGGCCATGCTTACCCAAGCTAACACCATTAGTCTTCCATAGTTTGGTTAATGTATCTAGTTTAACTACCCATACTAATGTCTATTTTATATTTTAAATTCATTTGAGCAGAACATGTATCAGAATATCTGAGTCTTTCCTCATAAGACTTATTGCAGAAAAAATGGCAAAACAAACAAGATTTACAGTTAATTGATATATGATTTTCAAAGATTTAAATAGTAACTTTTATATGCATATTAGGAAAAATCTGTGAGAGAGAAATTTAAAATCTATGGTTTCCATTCTGTGAATATTCATAGCTATAATCTGATACTGTTTTAAAACATTCATACCAGAAACACAGGTGTGTTTATAACACCATTAGAAACAAAATATTGGAATATCTAAGCTAAAATTGAAGTGTCTATCATTATCTTATTTTTATCTACCACAAGTTCATGGCTTTTAATAATGATAATTTTTAATATTTAATGTTTAAATCTGAGATAGTCATAAACATTGTGATAATATTCTCATTATAATAGTACCATAATATAAAACATTATTATGTATTTTAAAGACTTAGAATAGTATACTTTGATTAAAGAGACAATACTTGTGTTAGTTTTACTTAAAGGAAAAGTTGTGTTTAAGATAACACCACAATCAGTTGAAGGGCTCAAGAACTAGTCTAGAAAATTCTCAGCTAGATTTTGTCAGGAATATTAGCTTTTTACACAGGTATTTGGGCAGTTTGCACATCACATTTGTTTAAAATTGTTTAAATATAAGTTATTTAATCATAGGATGAAGTGAAGGCATCAAATGTGGTTCCACATATTTTGGGGAGGAAGAACAGTAAAAATTGGGTATAGGTTTTACCTACTGTCTGAAAAGGAAGTGGAATTGTGTTATTTTTTAAGTAAATGTGTGTACATGTGTGCTCTCTCAGACACACGCACGCGCGCACACACACACACACACACACACACAGAGTGGAGTTAAAAGGGAGAAAAACAGAGTAAAAGTTCACTGGAACCTGGTGATTTATTGGGGAGGGCTCAGCAAGCTCACATAAAAACCGAAGCGGGGAAGTGGTTGGACATTGGGTCAAATCCCCATTCACATGTTGCGTAATAAAGGGCTGACTGCACCCTTTCAGGCTTGCCTCTACTCAGAGACAATGGCAACTGCAGGGCAAGACTAATAACAGGATTTAGCATAAATCCACCACAGGAAGTGAACCGTGGTGGTGGCAAATGATTAGCCAGGAAGCATTCTACAGCAGCATCGGGACGCATCCGGGAGCTCTCCGACTCTCAGCGCGCTTCAGATCATGAAAATATTATTAGTTTTCAGCGATCGTAATTTTTCTGTGTTTGTTGTAAGATGGCTCTTCCCCCACCCCACCCCCCACCCCTTTTTTTTTCTTTTCACAGGCAGGCCTGATTTTTCGTGTCCTATTTTAGCAGCCACAGCGGAGGGGTTTGGAGGTTCAAGGGAGGGGTTTAGAACGTCCTCCTTTTCTCTCCTGCTGATGCTCTTTTATTGCAAGGTGGATAGTGTTTATTTTGCATGGCTAACAAGTGAGTTCAAAGCAATAACACTCCTCTTGAACTCCTGCCAGATTCCCAGAGCCGAAGCTCCCCTACATGGCAGAGCTGACCTCCGCTATCAAAGCCTGATTAATTTGCAGAGGAATGTCAAAATGACAGGCCCACCACCTGCTTCACTTGACACTTAAAAGGAAAGCTAAGTGGGAGTGTAAAAGGAAGGAGAGGTGTCCAAAGCAGCTCTCCTGTATTTCTGAGACCCTGAAGCACATTGCTGAGTTTCCATTTCCACATTCTGGGCCCTTCATTTCTGTCCGTGTTTGAGAAAGTGCTAGTAAACGGTCACGCCATTGTATTAGGGCCAATGCTGCCACTGGACGTGGCTTTGAAGTTCTTTCTGTCAAATACCTATCTGATTTTGTCATCTCAGAACAGCCAGCAGAGACACGCTTGTTTTCTCCTTTTAACTCTTTAAAAACCCACTTTCTCCAAAGCCAAGAGACCTACATTAGCGAACAGGCATGAACTGTGGTTGGAGACCAACTGTCATATCAAAATCCTAAACTGAATGTTAAAAACTGTAATTCTGGACATTCAGTCCAGCTCATCTGAGAGGTATCACTGTTATATGAAGTCATGAAGTCGGGAAAGACCAGATGAGAGTCTCCAGCATGGGATCGACTAGTAATGAGGGTGTATTTTTAAGACTTCTATTAAAAACATAACTCTGGAGCTGGGTGTGGTGGCCTATAGTCGCAATCCCGGCACTTGGGGAGCTGAGGCAGTATGAAGTGGGGGGATCAGAAGACCAAGCTTTAGTTCTGCTTGAGCCACCTAGGAGAATCCTGTCTCAAAATAATAACCCACTTATTACTTAAGTGACATTGCTCTCAGGAAGTCCCCCACAAGTCAGATTCCCAGGCCTTGACCTTAGATCTTTCATATCGCTCCCAAACTTGCTGTGTCTTATGTAAGTTAACACTTTCATACTCCGGTGAACAGAAATCTCATCTTCAAACATTGTCTTTCTTTTATGCATTTTGAATATATATATATGTATATACACACAGAGACATACACACACACACACACACACACACACATATATATATATATATATATTAATGTTACTCTTCAACACTGAAGTCCATAATTCAACATACTATAGGCTATTAAAAGGACACCTTAGAACTGCTTCTTTAATAGGAATGGTACTGGAGAGATGGATCAGTGCTTAAGGGCACTGATTTCTCTATAAGAGGAACTTAATTGGGTTCTTTTTTATTGTTATTAATTGGTTATTTTATTTACATTTCAAATGTCCCCCTTCCCCACTCCCCTCCGCAAGCCTCCCATCCAATCCCCTCTCCCCTTTGCCCCTAAGAGGGTGATCCCCCACCCACTCACTCCTGCCTCACTGCTCTAGCATCCCCTCACACTGGGGCATCCTTGAGCCCCAGGACCAAGGCCCTCCCATCCCATTGATGCCAGATAAGGCCATCTTCTGCTACACATGCAGCTGGAGCCATGGGTCCCTCCATGTGTGCTCTTTGGTTGGTGGTTTAGTCCCTGGGAGCTCAGGAGGAGGGCGCGGGGGGTGGGGGTGGGGGGGGTATTATTGGTTGACATTGTTGTTCTTCCTATTGGGTTGCAAACGCTTCCAGCTCCTTCAGTCTTTTCCCTAATTCATCCATTGGGGTCGCCCTGCTCAGTCCGATGGTTGGCTGTGAGTATCTGCATCTGTCTTAGTCAGATGCTGGCGGATCCTCTCAGAGGACAGCCATACTAGGCTCCTATCTGTGAGCAATTCTTGGCATAGACAATAGAGTTGGCGTTTGGTGTCTGCAGATGGGATGGATCCCACGGTGGGGCGTTCTCTGGATGGCCTTTCCTTCATTCTCTGCTCCTTTAAACAGGAACAATTCTGGGGTAAACATTTTGAGATGGTTGGGTGGCCCCATCCCTCAAGTGGGGGGTGGGGGGCATGCCCATCTACTGAAGGTGGTCTCTTCAGGTTCAATCTCTCTCAGTTCGGTACTTCGCGTTTGGGTCCTGGGAACCTCTTACTTCACTGGCGTCTGGGACTTTCTAGTGGTCCCCCAAACCCCCGGTCCCAACTCCCCAACGCTACATATTCCATTCATTCTCCTTATCCACTGGACTTCTCTCCTGTCTCTTCCCATAGCTGAGTTCTTTTTTTTTTTTTTTGGTTTTTCGAGACAGGGTTTCTCTGTGTAGCCTTGGCTGTCCTGGAACTCACTCTGTAGACCAGGCTGGCCTCGAACTCAGAAATCCGCCTGCCTCTGCCTCCCAAGTGCTGGGATTAAAGGTGTGTGCCACAATACCCGGCTCATAGTTGAGTTCTTAATACCCACATTCAGTTGCCTGTAACTCTAGCTCTGAGGAACCCCTCCCTACCCCTTCTTCTGGCCCCCGCGCATGAACACACACACACACACACACACACACACACACACACACACGGGGAGGGGGGGGCGGGGGAATAAGAGTGTAATTTAGTGGCTAGAGCATGCTTAGCCACTAAAGTGCTGCAAGCTCTGAACGGACCTCCAGCACTGAAACTGGAGGAAGGGGAGAAGGTAGGAGATAGAAGACGGAAGCAGCAGTAGAATTCTGACAAGGCTTCAGTTACTTGGCCTAAGTTAGCAAGGAAGTCATGCCATAGCTGTCTTGAAGGTGACGTAGTCAAACTAAGCCCCGTGGATGCTGAAGGATGAATGCTAGAGTCAGGTGGATCCACATTTGGATGACAGCTGGAGCACTTACCAACCTCACCAACTATTTAGCCACTACTAATTAATGAACTTTTAAAAGCTTAGCTTCCTCTTGTGTACAGTGAGGATAATATTGGCACCTCGCTCATACTTTGTTATACTTTGTACTATGGCTGTCACACAGTTATGTCATCTATCACAAAAACCAAAACAGGTGAGAGATGATATACAGCAGAAAAGAAGAATCCTATCAGATAGTGTCATGTACCAGCAGCCCTGTTTACAGGGTGGGAATCTGGGATGATGTGATCTTTGTCTTCAGTGTTTCTTGTCGTCTTTTCTAGGTTAGCTCTGTCTTCAGGCTGATTCCCCACATGTTTGCAAAATAGACACGAGTGACAGCTGAGACAAGCAACCTCTTTGTTCAAGACTTGCAGAAAAAGAAGAGAGGAAAACATTTCTTTAACTGTGAAGCAATGTGGCTGGAACAACGTCAGCCTTGTAGCCATCACATACAACAGAATGCTCAGTAGAGAAACATTTTCCCCTGAGTGTCCTCCAGCTTCAGTTCTTGTGATATGCAGGAAGAGAATGTGTATAATAATACACAACAGATACTACAGATAAATATATCAACCATCTTTCCCTGAGTCACCCACATAGATACAGTAGGATCAGTACCTAGAGAGATGAGGTTCTCTTAGGAAGGCTAAAAGGACTGTTAGGATCTGCCAAGAACACCAAAGGTTTATCCATTTGATGGGTTCAATATAATTTCAATCATAAGGATAAGGACAGGACATTCAGGAGCTGTTAGCCATCCCCTAAAATCTGAACGGACAGAAACCAAGCAAACAGAAAGAAATTGTAAATAGGGCTACTTGACAAGGCGTGTGACCTTTGTCAAGGGACTCGAATTTACTTGTCATTAAGCAGCTTCTTGGGAAGAGGGACTGGAGAGATGGCTAAGAACTTAAGACTGCTCAGTGTTCTTCTAGAAGCCCCAAAGTGAGTTTCCAGCACACATATCAGTCAGTTCACAAGAGTCTGTAGTTACTTCAGTGGATCTAATGCCCTCTTCTGGCCTCCATGAGCTCCTGCACTTACGCAGTCCACAAAAATTCATGCAGATATACACAATTACACTAAATAAATATAAAAGTACTTTTAAAATTCATAATGGATGAGTGATGTAGAAAAGTTGTTCTGTGAATGAACAAAATAGGTAGGTTACCAAATTTTGAAGTGACATTTATGTTGGTAGTTTAAACTAGGAAACAAGGCGATGAAGAGTTATATAGATTCAAGCACTATTCCTGACAGAAAAATCAATATTTTGGTAACAATGGATAGCAATGAAAAAGAAAGTGTTTAAAATAAGGAAAGAACATTATTGAGCATGTAGGAATTTAGATGTCTTTGAAAGCTGAGAAGAAGATAATAATAGTCAGTGGTAACACATAGATCAATGTGAAATAAGAAGTCTGAAGATAATAAATAGTCGGTGGTAACACATAGATCAATGTGAAATAAGAAGTCTGAAATGAAGAGAAGAGGTTTGATTCAGAAATAAGAATGTATGGTTTGACTGTATAGTTGGAAGTTAACTTCTTTAATGCCCAGGGTGAGCAGAGAAGAGGAAGCCATCTCCACAGATGAATTCAAGCATCCAAGGTCAAGCAGAGGAGGATGAGCTCATATAGGGGTTGGACAAAGGTCAGCTGTTCAGCGATGAGGAAGACCAGACAGATGCAGGCATGTGTGCACAGTCAGGAAGACGAAACTAAGCAAGCACTGAAGAAAAACCGCGGAAAACAGTAAGAGAAAGCACCCAAAAAGCAACGGGAAACAGGGACCAGCGGACTTAGAGAGAATGTTCTAGAAAGCAAGGAAAGAGAATTTCAGAAAGAGTTAATTGATCAGGGGATTTTAAAAAAAATTAAAAAGGGCATTGGAGATGGCTTACTTGGTAAAGGGACTGCTGCAAGAGAGTGAGGACCTGGGTTTGAATCCTCGGCACCTACTTCTGTAAAAAAACATAGGACTGCGGTGTACTCTTAATCCCAAGACTGAGAATACAGGGAAGCAAAGAGAAGCTAATCCCTAAAGCGCATTGGCCACTCTGCTTAGCCAAGTAGATGACCTTTGAGTTCTGTGGGAGACCTTGTCTCAAAGACAAATGTATAACTACTTTTATAAATTAATAGATAAGGTGAAAAGCAAAAGAGGGAAGGACCCCTGACCTCCACAAAGACCCTTGACCTCCACACAACCATGCATAGGCACAGATACACATGCACACACAACAATGCATAAATAACACAAACAGAAATATGCACCCCTACACACACACACACACACACACACACACACACACACACACACACACATGTTTTTTTAAAGTAGCCCATGCAGACCATATGTAAAGCTCCTGGTTCTATCCCTAATGCTACTCTCCCACCCCCAACAATAATAAGACTCTCTCATGACTGGTATTCTTTGAAGCTTTCTAGATGCACAGTTCACCTGAGTTCATCTGTAAGCAAAGGTCTCGTTTCAGAGGTAAAAAATAAATAAATAAATCACAGAGAACTGAAACCTTGCTTCTAAATGGGAAGGAGAGAATTTGTACCCCAAATGCAGTTAATTCTAAGGTTGTCATTTGCCTAGAATTGCAGAGTCCTCTGATTTTCACCGTTAGTAGGTCATGATTGCTGATAGTTTCTAAGCAGAGCCCTAGAGTAACTCTAAGGAGCATAGGCAGCGAGGGAACAAAGGCAGGAAGCACTCTCAATAAGGAAGCAATAGAAAGAAGTCGAATGTTCAGGATAAGGCAAAGATTAGGCAGGTTGTGAACTGATAGTGTGATGAAAGACAGCGCGGCCATGAGAGTTAACTTGATGACGAATGTTCCCTGAATCATCATCCTTACTCTCTAACAGAAAACACAACACAGCATACATTACATAAGTTTCATCATTTAAAAAAAAATACACAGAGATTTCCATGTCAAGGAAATTCTGACATCTATTAAAAATAATCATTCTAGATGGTATAGTCTGGTGTCTTTTCTTATTATCTTAATTTTTTAAGTACCCAGAACCTCATACATAACAGGTAGCATCTATCACTGAACTGCATTCTTTAGATATGGATCTTATCACCTTTAGACACATTTAAAATTTCTAATTTTCCTTTAATAAATATGCATGATGTATAAGCAGAGTAATCTCTGCAGAAGCAGTTTATGTTTTGAATTTTTGTCCACTTTCAATAAAATTATATATGTGTGCACATGGTAGGTATATATAATACTTATAAGGTTATTTCTATAAAAGCTTTTTTTTATTCAACATATTAAAATGATCCATTTCAGAGAAGAAAAATGGCTTCAGACGTGAACCCACATGGTGTTTATCAGCCACAAGTAGTTGTGGTATCGTAAGGCTAGATTAATTGGGATAAAGCTTTTATCATTATCAATTGACTATGAAATTATTGTATTGGCATCTTGTAAATTGTGATATTATTGATACATAAATCTGATTGGTTAGTTTAAAACAATGATCCCTTTCTGGTGCTTTTGTAAAGGATATTTATTTCAGGAAATGTTTAACAATACTATAGAATGAATTACCATTTTGTTCCCAATTCATTTAAAATGTGAGTAGGCACAGTGGTCCATCTTCAGGATGAAAGATAATATAACTGTGGATATGAAGTAAAACATAATCCATAGGCTCACATAAATTAATTTTACTTGGTTCAATTTTGCTCAATAATAAAGATGCTTCAGTTCACTCTTGTCCAGCTACTTTCCTTTCCTTTGACCACTGAGAGACCTGGTTCTTGGTTCTCAAGTAAGATTAACATTTCTGTGTGGGCACCTAACAAGTGGACACGAGTTTAAATTTCTCTCCTCACGATCGGCATCAAATGTCTAGTCCACTGACTTTTTTCATCTACAGTCGTCTGAAGAATTTTGCTGAATTCATATCTGCCATATCCTAATTGTCTGTAAACAAATGAAAACAATCCAGCAGCTATGTGACACGCACAACAAACATATCTCAGTACACACATATCTCAGCACAGCTGAGTTCAGAATGGAGTGAGAAGCCGGGCGTGGTGGCCCACGCCTTTAATCCCAGCACTCGGGAGGCAGAGGCAGGTGGATTTCTGAGTTCGAGGCCAGCCTGGTCTACAGAGTGAGTTCCAGGACAGCCAGGGCTACACAGAGAAACCTTGTCTCGAAAAACCAAAAAAAAAAAAAAAAAAAAAAAAAACAGAATGGAGTGAGAACTCAGGAGTTGGGGAAAATTCCAGAACACACAATGGCATGTGAGTGGTACTTCAAGGCTAGGCAGTAGCGTAGTGTGCAAACAAGGTAAATGGGGATAGTCCAGTAAGTGCCGCAAACCGGAGTGATGACCTGTGTAAGATGCACTGTGTGAGCAGGAGACCCGCAGCAGCAGCCTTGGTAAGGACACCGGCAGGTGGGAGGGCGTAATTTGAGATCAATTTGTTTCCTTCCAGGTCACTTGATCAGCAGTGAGGTAAATTTCTAAATCTCCAAATCAATTGACCACATGGTAGATTTTTGTCAGAATAAGGAATTTTCGGTGGTGAAGGAGAAAGACATGAGGAGTCCACAGAGTTGTCAGAACTGAGAGATAAAATGCTCGACGGAGAAACCTGACGTGGAATAAACTCAAGCCCTATTGGAAAGAAGGTTCATGATGAACAGATTTGATGGCCGTGAGCCAGGGCTAGTGGATCCTGCTACAGCCCTAGGAGTCAGAAGGTTTAGGGAAAAGGATGATACTTTGACTTCAAGACCAGCTGTTGCTACAGATTGAGTTCCCAGAAAGGGGCAAGGATCATACTGCCATCTCGTCTTTCTCCCACATGTCTCATGAGATCTTCTCAGCTCCTGAAGTCAGCTGTCACATACTATATATATCTCACGGACTTACATCTTCGGGACAGAAACACATCATAACTGTGTATCAGTTGTAACTACCTAGCTTTCCCACAAGCACTTGAAAGTATATATATTGGAAACAGAAATTAAAATCCCCTCTCCAATACATTTCTTATATATTCTCCTTATCAAAATATCACCTTGAGGTAGGTATTGTTATATACTCCTTCATCATCATAGCACTTTGGATACAGACATAGGTGGATCTCTTGAGTTTGAGGCCAGCCTGGTCTACATATGAGTTCCAGGCCAGGCAGGACAACATAGTGAGACCTTGCTTCAAAAAGAAAAGAGAATGCTATGATATTCTAATCTATTTTTCTTTTTTGAAGGGTAATTCTTAAGTACCTTTACTTGCTTACCCATCCACCAAGTCACCAAGTCTATTCCACTTAATACTTGGATCGTTTTTTGCCAGACATGCTCCCACCCCCTCCCCCATGCTTCACTCTCTCTTGATGCTGTCATTTCTTCTGAGTTAACTGTTTTCCCAGACAATGCCTTTCCTCCATGCAATTCATTAGAAACCTCTGTCAGTTTTATCTCCTGAAGATTCATCTCCGCCCACATGATCCCAGCCAAAACCACTTCTCAGGTTGACCATTTTATTGCTTGGCAATCTCCGCCCAGGTCAGTGTCTCAGGATTTTCACTGCCATATTATGTCATCCTTAACTGGCCTGGCTGCTTCAAGGTCATCTTCCACCTGTTCCCCCAAGCAGCCACTGAAACATGCAAACCACACCCCTGCTTAAAACTTTCATTGTCCTTTACCCAGAAGATGAAAGCCAAGCTCTTTAGCAGGACTGACAATGAATGTCTCCTAAGCTTCCATTCTCTCTCCCGTCATCCATTCCCACCACGTCAGGTTCCACTAAGTAGTTTCTAGTTACATATAGTAGCATAACCATAAATACAAGTTACCCAAATCAAGGCTATTTAGTCATTTCCTGCTCTTTTATGCACAACCTGTGGTTCTTCAATACCTCTAATTATTGAATTAGAATATATTACAACATTCTCTAAAGTACTCACAGTAGTCAGGCAGTCTTGAATAACGATAATTATGAATGTACTTCTAGACCTTTATATTAAGACATTGAAACTCTAATAGTATTTACACCATTGAACTACAGAATGATTACTATAGCTCAGACTTAATGTAATCCTAGTAAATAATAGAAACGATGCTGTTGCTGATAGCCTCTGTGTGTTGGGAATGATACTGCCAGATGTTGAGAGATACCTCATCTCAGTCCCCCTTTTTACACATGAGTAGACTGAGTATCGATGAGAATCAGACATGAGTTCTTCACCAAAAGAGTAAGTTGAAGTGAAGAATTCTTTTAACCCTCTACTATCATGGATCTGAAGGACACCCCATCCCTTAACAAAAGTTTATTAAATGTATAAATAAATATATTGTGTAGCATAATATCAGTGTTAAGTATTGACATGACAGGATCTAAATTTCCCTGGGATGCTGGCCTCTGTCATGCCTGTGGAACATTATCTTCTTGATGTTAACTGAGAAAGAACCATCCTCTCTGGGAGTGAGACCACTCCCTCTTCAGGGTACCCTAGGCTGTATAAACAGGATGAGCCGAGCGAGAGCTAGGAAGCAGTAATTGCTCTAGCTCCTGACGATGGGTGTGATGTGATGTGGCTGGTCCAAGCTCTTCCTGCCTTGACTTCCTCGCCATGATGGACTGTAAGTCCAAATAAACCTTTTCTTCCCTTACATTTTGCTCTTTTCAGGGCATCTTATCATAGCAACAGGAAAAGAAATTAAGATACAGACCATAAAAATGCATGTAAGGTTATATTCAATTCTGTGCTTAAATTCTCCTTTATGTGAACTTAGTTAGAGAAAGCAATTTGTCAAAGCTTATGAACTTGGCTATAGAAACCACTATCTAAATTAATTTCACATAAAAATAACCTTAGGAATAGCTGTGTAGCTACTCTTAGACCAAGATTCTTACAAACCACAGGCAACTGAAACCTCATTCAGTGATAACTTCATTATCTGCATACATATAAGATCAGATGTCCTCTTCTGCACAACATTGTGACATTCCATCTTCTTCCTCTGTACAATTTTTAACAATTTAATGTAAATTTCAGTTATCAGTTCTTCAAGATCATCTTCCACAGAAAGATTCATAGCCCTTTAGGAGGTCTAGCCATGTAGATAAAGTCTTCTCTCACCTCCTGCCATATATCCCTGTGCTCAGCAGTGTGTGAACTCTGCATCCATCTGATAAATGAATGCATGCTGGAAAGCAGGGACAACATTTACGTGGAAATATTTTCAGGGTTAGGAACTGTCAAGTGTGGACCACAAGGTCTGAGGAATAGCAGCTGTTGAGAGAAGCGAAACTCCAGTTCCGAAAAGTGATAGATGCTGTGCTACCAAGTTTTAAATACTCATTATCAGGAAATACAATGAGTGGCATATTGAATCTTATAGAAGAAAAGATGAGCCGAGTGTGGGGGCCCACTCCTGTGACCCCAGCACTAGAACGGCCGAGGAAGGAAGATTGGTACAAGGTTGAGGCCCGCCTGTTCCTCATAGCAATGCCCAGACTAGTCAATGGAAGAAAGCTTGTCTCAAGAAACAACATAACGAGCTGGCTAGTGGTAGTTCACATCTTTAATTCTAGCCCTCAGGAGCCAGATGCAGGTGGATCTCTGAGGTCAAGTTCCAGGACAGCCAGGGCTATACAGAGAAATCCCTAGGTCAAAACAAACAAGCAAGCAAACAGAAAGAAAGGAACAACAAAACAAAACAACACGATTTGATTACTGTAAGTTCTCAAAGACCTTTTAAAAGTAGCTTCACTAAATGATTTATAATGTTCTCCTGACAGTTACCATAAGTGTCTCCACTTATGCTTTGTAATGTACAATGTTAATATATCGGAGCTCATTGTAAAACACCATTGGCAGTGCTCTCATCAAACATTCTCAGTCTCCATACTTCCACTAGAACAGGCCTCTGAAGTCACCAGTCTAGGCTTATAATTCCTGGCCTGGGTGTATAGGACAACACTAAGGAAAAGCATCATGCAGGAATCACCAGGAGGCTGAGGCAGGAAGACTGTGAATTCCATGTTAGCCTGAGCTACAGAATAAGACCATGCCTGGAAAAGCCTATGTAGAGAGCACAGCAAACTCTGGATATATGACCGAAGGGAATGGTTCTCACACAGTGGACTGCATTTTCTTCATAAACTAGATTTGGATCAAGCATGGTGATGCATGTCTTTAATCTTAGCACTTGACAAGCAAAGTCTGGCAGATCTCTATGAGTTCTAACCTAGCCTGGTCTTCATAATGAATTCTAGCCTGGCAAGAGCTACATAGTGAGAACCCCCCCCCCCAAAAAAAAAGAAATGATAGATACATACATACATATGTAGATAGATACATACATACATTTATACATACATAGTTACATAGTCATGAATTGAAAAATAATTTAGGGAATTTAGTAACAAATAGCTTTGTTTTAGTTTGTTATTCCTATGCTGGAATCAGTGATTATAGAAAACACACTTTGGAGAACATTACCTTCTGGCATAATAGGAAATTTACTGCCAAATTCAAACCACTGAATTATATGCATGAGAGACCATTTGCTTCTCAGGTTTTCAGTTCACTTATCCTTAGAAAGCCTGATTGCCTTTGTGATAACCAAATTCTTAGGTGGCCCTTAGGGATCTTTTTCTTTTGATGTTCATGTCCTTATTTGGTCCCCTCTCACATTGTATCGTGGTGGTCTAATCACAGAATGACCTACCACAGAAGTAATGGCTTGTCACTTAGGGATTAGGTCATGAAAGGGCAAGCTTGTACTTCAGATTTCTGTCAGATTTCTGTTTTTCTGTTCCATCATTATCATCATTCCCCTCATCCTACCACAACTGTCTCTCCCTCTCCTCTTCCCCTTCCTCTCCCCCCTCCCTCCCTCCCTTTCTTCTTCCTTCTCTCCCTCCCTTTCCCCTCCCTTCCTCCTTCCCTCCATCTTTCTCCCTCTTTCCTCTCCCCCCTCACCCTTCCTCTCACCATGTGTCCCCCACCCCACACAGGTGTTAGTGCTATTGAGTCACTCAATGTGAGGCACACATGACAAATAACGCTGCGCATGCAACAGACAATGAGAAAATGTAGCGCTTTAGTAACTAATTATAGTCTTGACCTTCCAAGCAGATCTACTATCTCGATCAAATCTTGACAAAACTATAACTCTTCCTTGTGGTATCTTGACAGCAACCTCCTTAGAGACCCTAAACCCTAACAAGAATTTTTTTCAGATTCCTGACCCTCAGAAACTGTAGGATAATAAACATTTGAATCCAATTAATTTGGTGGTAATTCTCAACAAATGTGGCATCTATCTCAGAAATTTATTTAAAAGGAAAACAAAAAAAAATGGTTTTTTAAAGGTCAACTGTTGGTGCTGGAAAGATGGCTCAGAGGTTAAGAGCACTGACTGCTCTTCCAGAGGTCCTGAGTTCAATTCCCAGCAACCACATGGTGGCTGTAATGGGATCCAAAGCCTTCTTCTGGAATATGTGATGACAGCTACAGTGTACTCACATACATAAAATTAAATAAATCTTTTTTAAAAAAAGGTTAATTTATTTAGAATCTCTCCAATGTCTAAAGAAGGATTTCATCATAATAAATTAAGCTAAGGCCAGAACGAGTGGGTCCAGAGTGAGAAAAAACAAATAAGTAAGTTAAGCTATGAAAATCTCATCCTCAAGTTTCTGTCTTGTTCAGGATCCCAAGCACAGGCACACGTACCCACACAAATAGACAATAAGTACATAAATAAATGCAGGTTTAAAAAAAAGCCTGCTGCAATATCATAAACTTTGGGTATTACTATATACAGTTCAATAAAAGTTAGACTAATAGTAAATTACATTACAAGACAATTTTAAAGAAATTGTGTGTTTCCCTGACAACAAAGGTCTTCAACTTTACCACTAACTCAGATAGTCATGATCTTGATGGCACGACAATGGTTGGTACTAATCCATAAACCCAGTTTAAAACAGATCTGGAATATGAGTATCACATATGTGCAGCCAGAAATACTTTTTAAGTAGCCGGCATCTTGGTATGGTGACTGGTAATATCTTTAACAATGACTCTGTGGGAAATACAAATCAAAAGCATGTCATTCCTGAATTCAATTTTAGGAAGAAAAGCTACAGCACAGGCCTGTCCTCTGTAGCTTCCAACTGCTGTAGTAATACGTTTCAGAAGGGAGTCAGACTTCAGGATTAATACGCTTGCGAAAATAATTAGAAGAAAACCATTTCTAGTAGCAGTCTACAGATCTACACCTCATTCGCTGCTGATTTTCATAGGAAAAGAAGTTTTGACAAATATATTCAAAAGAAACAAAATGTAATAAATAAACCAAAAGATTCAAAGTGCTTTATAAAGCCGTAAACCATCATATAAATAACAGGTATTATTATACTGGCACTCTGACTGAGAAAGCAAACCACAAAATGGGCACTTGAAGAAAAAATATGCACAATGAGAGAAGACAGGCTTCCCGGGAGGAAGAGGGAGGAAATGGAGACACTGAACCGTCAAGAGCAAAGTCCTTCATCATCACCGGAAAAACAACATTTCCATTAAAAAAGAGTAAGTAGTTTAACATCGCAACATGACAGTATTCCAAAAGAAAGAAAGGCTATGAAAAGCAGATCTGTGAATAATAAAGGAAGAGAAACGGGCAAAGGAGCAGAGAGAGGATAAAGAAGTAAGAACAGAGTCTGAGGATGCCTCTTCTAACAATATGATTTGAATTTAAAGCCATCACATCTGCTTTTTATAACTCTCTGCGTGTATTAGCTCACATAAAGGACCATGTTGATGTGTATTGTAAGAAAGAAATAAGAAGCTTATTAGAGAAGGAAAAAAAATCTACCATCTCCAGGATAATAAAGTTTTCTTTCACCGAAGAAGGGAACTTTGTAGAGAGCAGCAGCTGTACATACACTGTTCAAAGGCCGTTCTTGTAAGAGAATTCAGACTGCTTAGCTCACCCATCTTTGGTAACATAAAATTGACTTTATCTGTTAAGTGATGGTTGGTCTATATTTGATCTTATTTTTCCAATCCTCCTGTTATTTAAGAACCTCATACAACAAAAAGAACTCTTGGCATTTGAAGTTAATTTTTTTTAAAATTAGGTTACCTTTCCAAATGAATTATTAGAAATACTAAGTCCTTAATACACTGAAGAAGAAAAAAGAAAATCTAGATTCCAAAGTTGAAGCTGGCATAGAGGCACACGCCTGTGATCCCCAGCGCTGCAGAAGCTTAGCTGGAGGATCACAAGGTTCAGGTCACTTGGTGAAATCTGGTCTGAATTGGGGGCAGGGGGCACAAATAGAGGGGCAGGAAGGAGGGAGAGAAGGAGGGAGGGAAGGAAGGAAGAAAGGAAGGAAGGAAGGAAGGAGGGAGGGAAAAGGAAGGAAGGAAGGAAGGAGGGAGGGAAGGAAGGAAGGAAGGACGGAACGGAGGGAGGGAGGGAGGGAGGGAACTTCATGATCTCCTTTTCTTCTTCAGTCCTGGCAGTGAAGTTTTCTTTCAGTAATAACTGCTAAAAAGAGTTATTTCTTTTCAGTTAAAATGCAAGGATTAAGCCACATTTACCGAGAATTGCTAACTTATTATTATGAGTTTCTGTGGAATAGATACATTTCTATAAACTTGGGATTTGGAGAAGAATTTCCTGCCTTAATGTTTATTCCCTGGGAATGTGGTCCCCCTCGCTTCTCAACATAGCGGAGCTCTATTGTCCTCAAACACTGACTGCTTTCCTACATCTGGTTATATTTATGTTTGATTTTGCATGTAGCAACGTTATTATTTTCAAATTTGTTTTAACAAATCACTGTTTATATTACATCTGAATCCTCTCTCGTATCTCACATGACTCAGAAAGTTTCCTGGGTTATGAGTTACTTGTGACCACATTACACTTCACGTACATCAGGTTCACAACACCTGAAGGGAATAAAAGTGGTCTTCCTCGAAAAGATTGCGCAGAAGAAAGCAGTTAAATGGAGTAATGGAACTCACCAACTGCAGGTGCGTGGACGATGGGCGGAGCTTCCCTGGCAAGGTTCCAGCCTGGCCCACTGCTCTCCAGATACCCCAAGTACTGGGGACCACTTGAAATGTCTCTTTCACTGTCCGAATGATTGGCAACTTTCCAAAGTCCAACTTTGCTTTAGAAAAAACTTCTCCAGTTAAATGGAGAGTTAAGAGAAGTATGGAGATAATTCAATCTAACACAAATACACTGAGAGAGAAACCTGGCTTGTTGAACTCTCTCTGGAATGGTAATGTGTATGCTGTGGATGGCATTCTCTCTAGTTTGTGTCTTTCTATGGGTATGGTATAACTGACTTTCATCCTGCTGTGGAGTATTGAGCACTTCTTAGCTTCATTATCTCCCAACAATTTTTTTCCCAGAGGCGTGCCTATATTAACACATAAGACAGATGGCATTTCTATTATCCATTTAATTCCTTGTGAAGTATTTGAAGGAACTGTTTGTGAGGGTTTTGTTTCTGTTTTTGTTTTTAAGAGGATCTCCTGTACTCTAGATTGGCCTCAGATTCACTCTGTGTTGTTGAACATGACCTTGAACTTCTGATCTTTCTGTTTTCTCATGTTTCCCCTCTCCTGAGTGCTGAGATTAAAAACCATGTGTTGCCTTGCCTGGCTTACACAGTGCTTGAGATCAAACCCAGAGCATTGTAGGCAAGAATCTGACCAACTGAGCTACGTTCTCAGCCCCAACAGTCAATTTCAATATAGCAGCAATCACAGTGAATCTTTTAAAGTGAAAGTGACATCCCCTACTTGCTTAGAATCCCTTAGCTCTTCCTGTTTTACCAAATAGTCACAGTCTATAAGGAGCCTACATAAACAGCAGCATGATATAGAGTCTGCTGACTCCTAGTCCTTAAAATCTGTAACTCCTACTCATTAAAAACGTGTTGATTGGCTATAAATGTTCTTATATTTATATTGGATATATTATATTTTCTATGTTTATATTGGATATGATATTGATATATTGGATATACATATTTTCCAGTTATCCCCTTAGCATACACTTATTACTGTCTTATTTTCATTGGTTTATATCTTCATTATCAACGTTTTGTTTGTACAGACTTGGGTTCTTCTTTCTCTTTTAATGTCTAGTTTCTGGAAAACATCAACAAATTTTCCTAAACACTAATTGTATTTTCCTAAATGTTTTCAAGTGTGTAATATTTTCTCCTCCTTATCTTTTATTGAGATATACAGAATGATTTACAAACGTAACTATATTATGGTTAAGATCCGCATGAAGGGCTGGAGAGATGGCTCAGCAGTTAAGAGTACTGACTGCTCTTCAGAATGGTCCTGAGTTCAAATCCCAGCAACCACATGGTGGCTCATAACCACTCATAAAGAGATCTGACACCCTCTTCTGGAGTGTCTGAAGACAGCGACAGTGTAATTACATATAATAAATAAATAAATCTTTGAAAAAAATGAAAACAATATGGGGCAGGGGTGTGCCAGAGAACTGGTTCAGTGTTTGTTCCTGTGCCAGACGACCCAAGTTTGGTTCCCAGCAATCATATTAAGCAGCTCACAACCATCCGACAGTCCATCCAGCTCCAGAGAATCCAACACCTCCTCTGGCCTCTTGTGTACCATCACACAAGTAGCACACGATCACACACAATGAAAATAAAAGATAAGTCTTAATAATAATAGCAGGGCTGGGCGGTGGTAGCACACGCCTTTAATCCCAGCACTTGGGAGGCAGAGGCAGGCGGATTTCTGGGTTCTACAAAGTGAGTTCCAGGACAGCCAGGGCTATACAGAGAAACCCTGTCTCGAAAAAACAACAACAACAACAAAAAATAATAATAATAATAGCAGGAGCGGGAGCAAAAAGTAAGATCAATTGCATGGCAGCTGGGCTACAAGATCATTGCTTAAGCTACCAATGAGATTTATTATAATTTTGAATTATTCTATAGTTTTCAAATAAAACTATTTTCAAATGCATGTATATATTCTGAATATTTTCATTTTGTATTTGATATTCTAATAATTTTGATATCCAAATTTGTCTTTGATGGTAATAAGATATTACTATGTCAAATCTTCCAGTTCTTGCTATCCTCTGTGCCTATGTGCTTATATTTTCCTAACTCTTTCTACATCACATATCTTTGATTAAGACTGTTCCTATTAGCTTTGTAAAAGTAAATCATTTTATAAGAAAACTCTGCTCCTCATAAAATTTAAAGAAATAAATTCAGGCCTGGACCCTTTCTTTGACTGAAATGTTGACATTTCATTCAAGCAGGTCTTGTTAATGGGAGAGTGTAGATGAGAAAACTGGAAATTTGCACCTTAAACAAAACATGTCTTGAAATATTTCAAATAGTTGGCACACAGATAAAGGAGACAAGTTAACTCTATTGCAACAAGAGACGCTGCATAGTTCATTAGACTTTTGAAAATCATGCCAGGTAGCTGTTTTAATGACATGCAATGAAACAGATTAAAAGCAGAATCTAACACAGTCTGTCTCCACCTTCAATCTCAACTCAGTCCTACTCTAGGGGAAAACCATCAATGTGGGGAAGAGTAGTGTGTGCCTTTAGCATTTTTGAAGCCCTAGGTTTAATCTCTATGACAAAGTGAAAGAAAAGAAAGAGGAGGAGGAAGAGGAGGAGGAGGAAGAGGAGGAGGAAGAAGCCATCAGAAATTCCTTGTATATTCTTTTAGAAAGTTTATTTGTATGCAGAAATAAACGTATTTTTCACAAATTAAATGGGGATTATATCATACAAATTGTTTTAAACTGGTTTCTTTCACTTAACTACACATAGGGTAAGCATTTGTTCATTTAAATCTATTATAGGCAATTTATTTCTCTATCTACCTACTTACCTGTTGAGTTTTGGACATAGTTTTACTATGCAGTACAGACCAGGATATCCAATTATCCTGCCTCGGCTTCAAACAAGCTGGGATCCTGCCACACCTGGCTCCTGCTTTTTAATTTCATGTAGAATTCTTTCATGAAGTTAGACTGACAGCTTGATTTGTTTATTTTGAGTTCATTGTTTTTATATACTGTCTTCCTCCATGCCTCTTTCTCAGTGTAGTAATGTGGATATGAGCTTAGCATGGGGGGGGGGGGGGAGCCTTAATGCAAGCTGCATTTTCAATTTAATAAATTGAATAGTTTCAACAACATTGTTATTCAAGGACATTTTAATTTATTCTCCCCTCTTGACTTTTTATTAGATCCTTCCCATACACACATGTTTTCCTCAAAAATCTTTAGGTTTTTTTTGTTTGTTTTTTCAAGAGAAGGTTTCTTTATGTAGCTCTGGCTACTGTCCTGGAACTCTCTCTGTAGAGCAGAGGCTGGCCTCAGGAATGCCTCTGCCTCTGCCTCTGCCTCTGCCTCTGCCTCTGCCTCTGCCTCTGCCTCTGCCTC
>LR749627.1:1319679-1430706 GCA_902729485.2 Mus minutoides | reverse complement strand
GCCCACTGCTCCCCAAACCTCCGCTGAACTCCACTCACGCGTAACCCCGATGCGATCTTAAAGTCCTGGGGTATGCGAAGCACAGGGCAGGCCCTAGGTGCGACCGCTGGGTTCAGAGGAGAGATGGCGGGGTGGGTGGAGCTCGGGCTGGGTCAGGCCCAGCCTCCGGTGGGGCGGAATTCTCAGATCCTGCCCCTGCCGGCAACTGCTGGCCCACTGCTCCCCAAACCTCCACTGAAGTCCACTCACGCGTAACCCTGATGAGATCTTAAAGTCCTGGGGTATGCGAAGCACAGGGCAGGCCCTAGGTGCGACCGCTGGGTTCAGAGGAGAGATGGCGGGGTGGGTGGAGCTCGGGCTCGCAATTTCTTTTTTTTTTTCTTCTTGTACTTCATTTAAGAAAATCAGAACAGATTTAAGTATCTTTCTTTCCTTTTAGAAACAAATATTTATTTAGATGTAAAATGTGTGTGTGTATGTACACGTGCGCTTGCACGCGCGCATATGATACAGGTACCAATGGAAGCCAAAAGAAGGCATTAAATCTCTTGGAAGTAAAGTTATAGGTGGTTGTGAGCCACCTGAAATGGGTGTTTGGAACTAAGTTCGGTTTTTCTGCAAAAACGGTACCTGCTTTTACCACTGAGCCTCTTATGTTTCTTACTGTTGTACTTACTATGTAAGGAAAAAAATTCTCTTATGTGCTTTAAACATAATGAGACAAGCTGATATTTATGGATCACCTAGAGATACTTGTCTCCTACTGAGTTGTCATGGTCTGAGTGGGAGGGGTCTCTCGTGGCCTCACATGTGTGACAGTTGAGTCCCAGCTGCTGGTGCTATTGGAGAAGATTCAGAACCTTTTTGAGGGGATCCTACCAGACAGAAGGGTTAGTTGGTGGTGACTCTTTTCGTTTTGTAGCCTGTCCCACTTTCCTGTCTCTACTTCCGGATCCTCGCAGACACAAGCAAGTAGCCTCATGCTCCCAGATGGCCACCATAATGACCGGTGACCTCCAACTGTGAGCCAAACTAAGTCTTCCTCCAAAGAGTTTCTTGTTGTGAAGTATTTAATCAAAGTTATTGAAAACTGACACAAGGATTACGTCATTATTATAGTAGAATAATCATCTACCAGGAACTTCATGAGTAAATGAGGTGTAAAGACACACACTGATAGCCGGGAGGTGGTGACACATGCCTTTAATCCCAGCACTTGGGAGGCAGAGGCAGGCAGATTTCTGAGTTCAAGGCCAGCCTTTTCTATAGAATGAGTTCTAGGACAGCCAGGGCTACACAGAGAAACCATGTCTCAAAAAACCAAACACACACACACACACACACACACACACACACACACACGCACACACACACACACACACACACAATAGATTTCCATAGTTTGAGAAGAGTAGAAAATCAAAAGATAGTGTCCATGTAAGTCCAGTTAAATCTCCACATCATAATTCTCAACAGGAGCTCACTGAGGGCAGAAAAAAAAATCACTGTTTAGAGCAGTGGCTCTTAATCTTTCTAATGCTGTGACCCTTAATACACTTCCTCATGCTATGGTGACCTCCAATCATAAAGTTATTTTTCTTGCTACTTTATTTATTTATTTTTTGCTACTGTTATGAATAATGTAAATATCCATGTTTCTCAATGGTCTTAGGGACTCCTTTGAAAGGGACATTTGACCCCCAAAGTGGTCATGACCCACAGGTTGAGGACCATTGGTAGAGTAGCTTGGCTTGGAGTCATGCTATTTTTTTTCATGGAAAAAAAACCAAGTATCTTAGTTTCTTTTCTAGTACTGTGGCAAAATCCATGACCAATACAACTCATAAAAGAAACCTTTTAGTTTCGGGGGTCATGGTTTCAGAAGGTTAAAATTCATGACCACCATGGCAAGGGGCATGACCAAGGCAGGCAGGCAGGCAGGCAGGCAGGCAAGCAGGCAGGCAGGCAGGCAGGCACTGTATTGGAGAAGTAGTTGAGTGGTTTTATCTGATCCACAAGTTGGAAGTGGGGGGGAGCACTAACAGAATGATGTGAGCTTTTGAAATCTGAAAATATAGTAACACACCTTTTTCAATAAAGCCATACATCTAATCCTTCCCAAACAGTTCTACTTATCAACTGGGTATTAAGTATTCAAATAGTAAGGCCAAGTGGGCCATTCTTATTCAAGCCACCACACTTTAGATTCTGCTTATCTGCTTTTTTGGGCTAAAATTTCAAATATGTGTAACTGCTTGTGGACTGAATTTTAAAACAGCTTGTCCAAAAATATGTGTAGTTTAGAAATAAAGATTTTTAAAATTACAAATGTTAACTACAAATATAAAATGAGCAGTTAGACACCACAGCACTCTAATTTCAGCTACTAGAGATTTAAAGGGGTAAAATATGAGCTGTTTGGAAAAGACAAGAGGTAAAACAAGCTATTTAGAAGGATAAAAATGATTCACATCTAAAGACAATATATTTATGCAATATTCTAGGTAAGCATAAGGAAAATGTTCCGGTTGTAACTAAGACTCAGGGAACAGATAAACCAATCTGATCGGGGTGTTATCTAGGGAGTCAGCTAAACCAGCTAGCAAGAGCTCAGGGAGTCAGGGTGCTGTCATGGCCAGCTTGCTTAGGGAGTCGGGGTGCTGTCATGGCCAGCTTGCTTAGGGAGTCGGGGTGCTGTCATGGCCAGAAGGGAGACTGAATTTCCAGATTAAAAGTTGAGAATGAAATCTTGACTGAAGGATCATGTTTGTAAGAAATGGAGGACAAACAGGAACACCAAAGAGATGAGATTGTAAAGATAATGGTTTAACAGCTCCTTTACAGATGGTGTAAGTTAATCCATGAATTAATACTCTACAGCACCTTCATCACGACTAGAATGCCAGGTGTATGCAGAAGAAAACATAATGTATGAATTTATAATTCATAAATTATATAAATTGTGCTTATGATTCATGGATATTTAAAGTGCCAAAATCAGTTCTTCTCACTTAGAATGGTAAAACAAATGCATGCATTAAGAGGGTTCATTTTGAAAAGCCGGGCGTGGTGGTGCATGCCTTTAATCCCAGCACTTGGGAGGCAGAGGCAGGCAGATTTATGAGTTCGAGGCCAGCCTGGTCTGCAAAGTGAGTTCCAGGACAGCCAGGGCTATACAGAAAAACCCTGTCTCAACCCCCCCCCAAAAAAAAAATAATAAAATAAAATAAAATAAATAATAAATAAATAAATAAATAAAATACCATCCTGAGTGAGGTAACTCAATCACAAAAGAACACATGTGGTATGCACTCACTGATAAGTGGATATTAGTATTCATTTTGGCAATCTGACATTTATACCTTAGTGTGAGGACTTTTCTAAGCATCCCATCCCACCCCCAATGCCAAAGCTTATATTAGATGATATGGGAAAAGTAGAAGGCAGAAGGCTTATCTATAGTTTATTAGAGCTGGGTCAGTCTTCTGACTCAAATGAGGAAAGGGATGAGAAGGAATGTTAACATTGTGGAATGTATGAAGGACAGTGACTCCACCTTTATGGGACCACCACATCCCTTTCTGGTTAACATTGTGAAATTCAGCATGAGAGACAATGTCTCCACCTCTACAGGACCACCCCCTCCCATTCTGGAGCCAGCCAATTATTACTGCACTTACCTCAAACTTCCTTGGCTGACAGCTTTAGCTTTAGCAAAGCCAGCCCAAAACAAGCAGCTAAGTGATTCCAACATTATACTAATCAGTTCAGGCTCCCCAAAATGGAGATCTTGAAGAACTGCCAGAAAGATAAAGATGTGTTGTCACTGCATTGCCAGATTTTTATCCTTTATTTACGTCACCTTTATGTGGGGAAGGCTGCAGCATACTCCTTCTAGTCCGACTTTGAAAGGCCCTTTCCCGGTACAGTCTCTTCAGATCTTTGTTACCCCATGCTAACATTAGCCTTAAACCTGGAAGTTCTACCTTGATTTTTACTGAAAAAATGAAAATAAAAAAAAGGACCTGGGAGTTTGTTTCAAATGTGTTTTCTTTGGATATAAAATCTCCAGTCAGGAAAAGCATGATGATCATTTTTTACAACTTCTTGATTAAGGGAATTTTGGGAGTTGTAGACATGGCTTACTGGGTAAGAGCTCTTGCTGGGTAAGCAGGAGCACCTGAGGTTGGAGCTCAGAATCCATCTTAAAAGTCACAGATACGTGTTTGTGATCCAAGCTCTATGAGGGATGGAGATAGGACTGTCCCTGCTTGTTTGCTGCTCCAGGCTAACTACAGGTTCCTGAGAGACCTTAAGTCAGGGAAATAAGAGAGTGGTGGATTCAGACCCTCAGAATCCTCCTCTGGACTCTGTGAATGCAAGTGCCCTCCTCATATATGTATATACCACACACACACACACACACACACACACACACACACACACACACTACACATGTATACCTGCATGCATGCATATGCACAAATGATGTGTATTTTTGCAATATCAATGCTATCTGGAAACAAAATGGTCAATAAGATGTTAAAGAATAAGAATTTCAATTATTATAATTAAAAAATACATCTCTTATTCAAGGTCTGTGATGGTTTATGTAACTATTAAAGAATTATTCACAGTCTTATTTTGGTAGTTCCTGGTTGTTTTAAGTTTGATTTTGACCATGTTTGGTCAAGCTGACAAGTTTCTAAGAATTCTTCGACATTCCAGGCGTATTGCTTGTAACAGCCTGCCAAGTTACTAAGCACACAAGCCTGCTTATGGCAGAGTGTTTGTTTCAATATTTAGCATCATATTCTTAAATGGACCAGAAGGACCAGATGGAGAACACAAGCAACTTGGCAGGTATTTCAACCAGTATCTATGAAAAACAATGATACAAGCTTGGCAGAGTATAGGGTGATCAACCATGAGGACATAACACTGATACAGGTATGACTTAAGTAATGCCTAAATGAAACTATTAAATTTTTATGATCATAATAAAATAGCATAAAATAATATTTATTTAGCTTATAAGACTGAAGGTCAATGCTTGAGTCTTGGCTTGACTAGGAGGTTCATTTTCTTATTCTTGGCTCATTTACATCACCAGCTCTCAACTGGAGCGAGAGTCACTAGACTGTTGTACATCTCTTACCCACCAGCAAACTAATCTTTGCATCCCCGAGTAGTAAGGCATTGGAAGACAAAAGAAACACAAGAAGCCAAATAAATGAATAAACAACAAATCTTAAAGTTCCATGTGGCTGATCAATGCCTCACGGAGGAAGCTGTTTGCCAAAAGAGAGGATGGAGCCTGTGCTCTAGATGAAGTGTGGGTAGGAACTTGGGAAGACAAATGTCTTAATCAACTCAGAGTATGTCTGCACAGATTTGTAACCAGCCTGGTCACTTGACTTAACAAAAGAATCTCCTTCTGACTAAAGATAGTTTGGGTTGTGACTTAGTTTGGGTTTTACTACTGTGAACAGACAGCATGACCATGTCAAGTCTTATATAGGATGATATTTAATTGGGACTGGCTTACAGGCTCAGAGTTTCAGTCCAGTATCATCAAGGCAGGAGCATGGCAGCTTCCAGATAGGTATAGAGCAAGAGGAGCTGACAGTTCTACATGTTTATCTGAAGGCAGCTAGAATGAGGGTCTTAATGCCCACACCCACAGTGACACACCTACTCATAGTGCCACACAGGGCCACACCTTCTCATAGTGCCAATCCCTGGACTGACCATATACAAATCATCACAGGTTGAGTTCTTTTCCTTTACAAACCAAGAATTCTCTTCATGGGAACTGGCATTTGGTAAATGTGTATATACTTGATATCAATACACCAAGCAAAAAGTTTTCCATGCCCTAACAAGATATTCCCTAACAGAGTACCTGAAATATGGTCATCAGCACAGTGACAAGAAGATGAAGAAGATAAAGGAGATGGAAGAACATAGCAGAAAAATGCTAACAATTGAGTTGACATTTACTTTTTTTTTTAATTCCTACCAAATATTCTCTTCCTTCAATGTGTTACTCATATGAATGCATGCATCCTTTCAACACTCCTCCTTTTGAGATGTGTCTTATTTACATCCTACATTTATCAGTGATAACATTGACAGTGCAGGTAAATAATGAGCTCAAGGCTACACGACAGGGAAGTGATAAAGGTAGAACTATGTCAGCTTGTGGGAGGATCTAAAGACATAGCTGTTGATAGAAACACGAGACCCATGCAAACAATTATACTGTCACAGAAAAAAAAATGTGACATTAAATCCTTGAATCACTGTAAGATCATATTATCCTCATTTTCTAATGTGGAAATGGAAGCTTAGAGCATTCAATGAGTATCTTTAAGCTCTCACAAAGCTTAAAGATTGTACAGCCGAGCTTCATATTCAACTTTAATCTAAAGTGTCCTTGTGGTGGTTCAAATATGCTTGACCCAGGGAGTGGTACTTTTAGGAGGAATAGCCTTGTTAGAGTAGGTACGGCTTTGTTGGAGAAAGTTTGTCATTGTGGGAGTGGGCTTTGAGACCCTCCTCCTAGCTGCCTAGAAGACAGTCTTCTGAACAAGATGTAGAACTCTCAGTTCTCCCTGCCCCATGCCTGCCTGGATGCTGCCATGTTCCCATCTTGATGGTAATGGACTGAACCTATGAACCTGTAAGCCAGCTGCAATTAAATGTTGTTCTTTATAAGAGATGCCTGTCATGGTGTCCGTTCACAGCAGTAAAAATCAAACTAAGACAGATTCCTTGAGGAATTTTGTTTATGGTCAACAGTGTTCTTTGAGACTGTAAAAACTTGAGGAGATTCATCTGCTTTTGGACCCCTCATTCCTTCTTCTAAGTTTTTCATATGGCTTCTCTTGATTTTGTGTCATTAACATATGGGAATATAAGAACATTTAAAATGAATCATTGCTACTTTTTTTTCTTCTTCGCCATTTGCAGTATCTTTATCAAAATTACAGCTCTCAAGTATAATACTGCTTCCCACTTTGTAATATGACCATCAAACTCCCACTACTGTATTTTGAAATTGTTATTCTTTTGCCCAATACGTGGAAGCCTTAAATAATTTCTGACTAAGGGAGAGATTACAATGCTGCTAGAAACTACCATGCATTCCAAAAGAATCTCTTACTTCCGTGTCCCCTCATGTCTTTTGATTCTGAGGACATAAATCTACACAACAAAGAGAGGCACCTGGAGAAGAAATCAGTGGAGTGGCTGTGGCTGTTTATTCTGCCAGTCTTGCAAGCTGCTGTTTCTCTCTCTGACTCTGTTTTCTTGAGAGATTTATGTGGTCAAGGGATCAAGAATGTATCTGCATTGCTGTCTTATTTTAGCCACCCAATGATTCAGTTTTCCCTGAGTTTTGGGTGTTGTTTTGTGCTGATTTCAAATGAGTTCATTAGGTTATTTAGTGCATTCTAACACTGCAGTATTTTTTGAACACAAAAAGCTGTTGTCTGCAGCAGATACTTTATTCCCAATATAATATGTAAACGGTATTTATTTTTGGCTTCCATTAAGAATGCTATTATAAATTACAGCTTGCACTTCTGATTTTTTTCCCCCAAATAAATCAGTGTACTGTTTCCAAAGCTTACATCATATGACCCTGACATTTGAATCACTACAAAAATGTGTCTTGGAAATATTTCCATGTCTGTTTGGTCAAAGTTTCATAACTCCTATATGAGCAATCACTTGCTTCTTTATATCTCTTCCTGTTTGTATCGCTACATTTTTTTAAGGCTTTTGTTCTATTCTGTCATATCAAATGTGGGAAATGAGTGAACCTTCGTCAACATGCTCAAGTTTAGAGTATTGTAATTTTTGACTATGTGAGGATACTTTTCTTCCTACTCAGGGTCTCTTGGAAAGTTAATAGGTACCAGATAGCAGTCGAAGGAAGCTTCCCCTCTTCATCTATTTTATTATTATACTTTCCTCCTCTCTAATTTATATGCATTGATTTTTTTTTGTTTTAGATTTTCTACTAATTTCTAATCCATACATCCCGATTTTGCTTCTGTTTTCTTTATAAAATATTTTTATTGATTCTTTGAGACTATTATCCAGTATGTTTTGACCATGTTCACCACAAATCCTTTCTTTTAACTTCTCTGAGATCTACACTCAATGCCCCTTCTTCAATCAAATTCAAGTACCCTTTTTTTCTTTGTTTTCCTAATTTAATAACTCCCTATCACCAATTTGTGTTATTTATGAATTTATGGATACGGGGTCAACCACTGGAAAATGGTCAATCTATCAGGAGCCATATCCTTAAAGAAAATTGACTTTCCCTCCTCCAAAAGCTGTCATTCATAGCCTCTTAATTAGGAGTGAGTCACAAACCCTTTCCAAATCCATACTAGAATGCTGATTGGCTTGATCCTTAGCGAATCTCTTGCGGGCATCCACAGGTGCTGTGAGGTCATGAGAACAAGATTGGTTATATGCAGAAGATACTGTTTTACCTCAGTCCTTCCAGACCTCTGTCTCTTAAAACCCACATGTACCCTCTCTGTCATTGTTGTTGAGCCTTGGGAAGGCAATCTGATATCACAAAGGCCAGACGAGGATATTGTAGGGTGCCTCTGTCTACCATTTTCAGTCCATCCTCATTCCCTTGAGATGACGTATCTCTCTGAACCTGGTGCTAACATGGTGGCCAGTAGGTCCCAGTGTCCTACCTGACTTGGCATAGAGTTACAGGTGTATGTAGCTACTCCTAGATTTTTATGCAAGCGTTGGGATTAGAACTCAGGTCTTCATGATTGCACGAAAGAGCCCTTACCCACTGAGCCATCTCTCCAGCTTGCTAACTCTTTTTGTTTTGTTTTGTTTTAGATTGTTTTCTCAGAGTACTGTTTATACTAATATAGAAGGTCTTTTAAAATTTCTTACCCCAAATATATGTTGTTCTGTAGAACTCTTTGAGTAAAGCAGTTAACCTGTATCATCAGGTTCTGATCCTATCCCCTATCTTCCCAGACTCTGACATCTTTGTTTTCTGTCATGTAGGACTGAGAGACCTGGCCTCTCCTCTATGTCACATATAGTTCTGATTGTCTGGACAGCAGGAAAGGCTGCTGTGAGAACCTAGGCTTTTCAGGTTTGAAGTCATACTCTCAAGATATGGTGGGAAGGGATGGCTGGGAGGATGGGTCTCTCTCTCTCTCATGTCAGGAGAGGTCATGTCATATGCTCACGGTACAGTGATTGGTCTTTAAAGAGAGGTCATGTCATATGCCCACGGTACAGTGATTGGTCTTTAAAGCTCTTTGAATCTTGCTCCTCAATTTGTTTTTTGTCTTTCCCGTTTAACCCTCTCTCAAAGCTTCAAGCACACATCAATTGCTATTTTCCTGTATCTTCTTCTGACTTGTCTCGCTATATGGGAATCTACAAAAATATTGTGCTTAGGAGGGTTGAGGTGCCAAGGATTCCACTTCCCTGCTGATGTATCCTGAGCTATAAAGTGCTTCAGCAGTAGCTCGTCATGGAATTATATAAAAAACAAAACAGCACTGTAGACTCTGTGCCTTGTATCCCTCCTGGTATACATTAAGTATATCAGAAGAGGTAAGTAAGTATTGTATTTATGGGGCTCAGAAGGAGTAGGTGATTCATTGTAAGGTGAAGGGGACAGAACAGAAAAGCAGCTCAGGAAAAGGTAGAACAATACAGCCTCATCAAATTAGTGTGGACAAAGCACTGCTATGGATACACAGGGTATTTTTATACCAAAAGTATGTTTATAGGTATGCACTGGTTCATCTGCATCCATAGGTGTCTTTGTCACAGGTCTCTTATTGGGGTTAAGATTCAGTATTAAAAACAAATGAGTATTATTAGCATATCACCTATATAAACTCTTATATGCCTTAAATCTTTTATAAGTATATATCATACATATCCTGAGTCCTGGGAATCTACTATCAAGGTGCTCCAAAATAAATCTGACTGAGAAGATCCCGGTGGTGGCATGACTTTCTTGCTGGTTGAGGGAGGCGTGCCGCAAGTGGTGCCGAAATCCGGGAACCGAAGATGATCTGAACTCTTCAGGAACTGAAGAAGATCTTCGTGGGATCTGAACTTTTCAAGAACTGAAGATTATCTTCGTGGGATCAGAACGCATCAGCTATGGAGTGGTGGTACCGGTAAGCTTCCTGGAATATTTTAAGGAGGTTATGCTTCCCTATATTGTTGAAAGGGAGGCTAGAACCTACTCTTAAAATTAAGGGGGGACAAGAAAAGGGGATTTACCCCTCTCTCAAGGAAATTAAGGGGGAACAAGAAAAAGGGGATTTACTCCTCTCTCAAAGATAAAGTTCCCAGGTAAATAGGACAAGAGAAAGTTCTCGGGTAAGAGACAACAAAGAAAAGGAGTGCAGTTAGAAAAGAAGTAAGTAATCATGGGCACTTCTCATTCACACCCAATTTTTTTGACTCTTCAGGAGCTGCTTGTATCAAAATTTTTAAAAATCAAACAATCCACCCTTGAGAGGTTTTTGAAGGAGTGTGATACTGTGGCCCCTTGGTTTGTGGTATCGGGGAGTCTTACTGTTCCCTGCTGGGACAAACTTGGCAGAGACCTAGATTTTGCCTGGAATCAAGGCACATTAAAAGCAGGTGTGAAACTAGAGTGCATGCTATGGTTTTTCTTAGGATTTTTGGAACCAATAAATCTTTGCAATTGCCATCCACAGTCATGGAAAAGGAATGTTTTGTTTAATGTATCTTTGAAGGGTAGCTTTTGTTCTCCTATAAAAAGAGCCCATGTGGAATGCATACAATGGTTTCTTTGGTATCAGGATGGAGTCCTGTGGCTTATTCCAAATATGGGCATCCCACAAGTAAAGCAGCACCTCCTCAACCTAGGTGGACAGCTTGATGCAGAGCTGAAAGAGAGTGGCTGTTTACCTGGACAGGATGTTAAGATTAATATCTATAGCTTTTTGAGATTATTTAGGAGCCAAAGTAGGAACAAAACAGATAGTGCCACAAAAGGTAGAGTTTAGGAAGGTTAATTTGAGGACTTTAAATGATTTCCAAAGATTATTAGGTGACATTAATTGTGTTCGATGTTACCTGAAGATGCCAAATTATGAATTAAAACCTTTCCATTACTATCTCTGTTTAATCTGGGTCATGGCTAGGTCCAGACCTGGTCCTTTCACAGTCCGTGGGAGCTGTTTGTGATTTTCTTAGGGACATAGAACCAATTTGGATACCCGAGAGGCTGATACGAAGAGTGCCCCCTCCCTTGGAAGACGCAGCAGAGAAAAAGGATAATGAAGAAACACCTACATCTATTGATACTCCTGATGAATTTACAAATGGGTAATATGTAAAATTATGGGCTGTCGCCCGCACTTGGCCAGTCCCTATGCCAGTACATAGTACTTAAAAAAAAAAAAAAAAAAAAAAAGGAAGAACTATTTTGGTTGATTCAATTTTCCTGTGTTTCCCATTTTAAGAATTTGTGTATTACCCCACTGACTGCTGATATGTCTGCAAAATTTAATTATAGCAGGGAGTTGTTGGAGTATCTTCAAGGGAATTGGACTGCGGAGGCTTTCCTGAAAGCTCCTTATCCAGATTTCCATCCTGAATGGCACCAGAGTCGACCCTCTCACCTTGAGAGATGTCACCTCTTGGCTGTCCAATGCCTTTTCCTTTTCTAAAGAATGGGCTGGGATGCTACTTTGGGGTGTTCTGGTGTTTGCGGGTTGTATACTTTGCCTCTGGTTGTTATGAGAAGGCTGCCGTTGTTCCAGCCCTGATGGCCATAGACAAGGGCATTTCGCCTGAGTTCTGGTTGGTCTTTCTTAAGAGTTTGTAATGATTTCCTAGCAGACTGGTGTGCCGATACTTCCTCGGTTTAGGGACAGACCTAATGACTCCCACTATACCACCTCAAAGGATGACGGAGTAAGGAAACTTAATTTTGTTGACAGAGTGTCACAATACAGTGCAGGGGATGTTATCCTCCCCCTGATAACGGGGATGGGTATGCTAAAGTACACCTATCAATGACTAGGTCGGAAATTCATTACAATGTCTCACGATTGCATAAAAAGATTTGACCTCTGTTACAGCCAAGTCTGCCAGCAACATGCTAGTGGCATCTCCTACTACTCCAGATCTCTGCAGAGACAGACTGGTGGTCGTGTCTGATGGTAGCCCAATTTTCTATCAGTCACTTGTCAAAGGCTGCTCCCCCAGGCCAGGGTGTTCGCTGACCAGATTTGCAGGACTTCATTTATAATTAATAAAGAAGGGGGAGATGTAGGAAGCGGCAGTTGCTCAGGAAAGGCAGTTGCTCAGGAAAGGCAGTTGCTCAGGAACGGCAGTTGCTCAGGAACAGCAGTTGCTCAGGGAAGGCAGTTGCTCAGGACTGGCAGTTGCTCAGGAACGGCAGTTGCTCAGGAATGGCAGTTGCTCAGGAATGGCAGTTGCTCCGGAATGGCAGTTGCTCAGGGATGGCAGTTGCTCTGGAATGGCAGTTGCTCTGGAATGGCAGTTGCTCTGGAATGGCAGTTGCTCAGGAATGGCAGTTTCTCTGGAACGGCAGTTGCTCTGGAAAACCCGGGCTCCCTCTTCAGGCCCTCCTCAAGCAATAGCCCCTCCCGAACGAGCAATATGCTAATGAGGTATGGCTTGTGACACCAATGAATGGGCAATATGCTAATGGGTGTGGCTTGGTGCACCAATTCGCAACCACTATGACACCCTCCCCCCTTCCCTGGGAGAATATAAAAGCAGCAGCTCTGCTGCTGTCCTGAGTCCTGGGAATCTACTATCAAGGTGCTCCAGAATAAAGCTGACTGAGAAGATCCTGGTGGTGGCGTGACTTTCTTGCTGGTCGAGGGAGGCGCGCCGCACTATAGCTTCTTATACTCTTATGCTGCTCTCCCAGTGAAAGGGGGTAGGGTGTCATAGTGGTTGTGGATTGGTGCACCAAGCCACACCCATTAGCATATTGCTGAGCAACTGCCTTTCTTGAGCAACTGCCGCTTCCTACACTATAGATTATAGGTAGCAATTACACTGTGTTATTTAGGGACCATCAAGAAGAAATTATTTATCATTTTTAATGTAGACTCGTTTCATATGCAAATAGTGTCTGCCATTACCACGAGGCCAGGAGTGGCACCATTCACATTAGGCTGGCCTTTCTCACATTAAGCACTAATTAAGAGAAAGTACCACAGAGTTTCCCACTCACTTGTGCCAAGTTGACATAAAAGTCAATGTCACAGTGAGTAAACTTGCAGAGTCTCAGAACCCGAGTGTTAAGAGTCTCATGTGCATAGAACAGGGCTGCTGCTTCTCTGCCTTTGCCTGGGGAGCAGCTTAGGAAAAATAGGTGTGGTGTACTGTAAATGCATAGGGATCAACTACCCTTTGCTGGATCATACAATTAGCAGAAGTACAAATAGTTTCCAGAACTTACAAATACCAGCTGCTTTACAGAGCAAGCATTTTAACACATCCCAGATTCCTTTAGTTCATGCCTTATGATAAACCTCTAGAGGAAACTAAAAATGAGAATATCGAGACATTGGAAGAGTGTGTGTCTCAGTGTAGGCGCAAAATATAAGGAAAAATGAGCTTTGACAGCAGTGAAGTTTGAAGTTCCTTCGCTAAAAGAAGAGTCATGGAATTATTGAGGAGGCAATTAAATATCTTAAGTAATAATGGCATGATTAGATTTGTGTTTGAACGTGTGTCAAATTAATTGGAATTAAACTTGAGGCTACTAGAAAGCTAGGAAGTCTTTTACTAAATGACCACAGTGATAAGTACAATTACGGATGGGCTAATGATATAGGAGATGATGTATTTTATGAATGCTCACTGAAGGAGAAACAAGTGATGGCTATCACTAAATGAGCTGATAAACACAGAAGCGGGGAGTTTCTTCTGTTAAGAAATTCTCTAGTGTGGGCCTGGGAAGGTGGCTCACTCAGTCACTAACATCTTTGCTGTGCAAACACAAGGCCTTGAATTGGAACCCTTGTAAAAAAGCTGAGTGTAACACCCGAGCACAGTGACCCTGTCACTGAGAGGCAGGGGGTGGGAGTGGGGGTGTGTGTGTGGGGGTGTCAGGGCAGAGACCTGCATGAACAGAAAGCTCACTGGCCAGTCTAGCAGAATTGGTGAGTTATAGATATAGGAGAAACCCTGTCCCAAAAAGTCAGGTGGGGAGAAATGGAGGAAAAAATTGGAAGTAAATTTTGACTTCTATGTGCACACAAATTCACGAACATGTGCACACACATATAAACATTCATATACATGTACCATAAACATACATACAAAGAAAGTCTCTAATTGTCATGTATGGCCTAGCAAGATTAGGACAGTCTTGAAAGATAATGTAGACCTTGTAAAGTTCTAAGCTATTACACAGAATTCTAGAATTTTCTAGGTGTTAGCCTTCTTCATTTGTGAGTAGAAAGACACCTTCAGCACTTACTAAATAATGATATATTTCCCTTTGTAATCTTTCATCTGCATTACATAGTCTTTGTAACATTGCTAATCTCTCTAGACATGAAGGAAAGTACCTCACTAGCAAAGGTATTCTCTGCTTGAGAGTACAAATAATGTAATTCAATCTACCAAGCCAGTGGGCACCCCAAATAAGAGGGCACAGGGATTTTCATAGCTGATAAAGTAGACTGTGTCAAAACTTAAACCAAAACCAGTCAGGAAAGATGCAATAGTTTGATTGGGTGCACAGTTACCACCGAAGGTGTTTTCAGAAAGATGTAACAGAGCAGTGAAGGCCTCTTTGAATGCTGGGAGCACCATCCCATGGGCTGGGGTCCTGTAAATATGCAAAACAGAGACAGAAAGAAAGCTGAGCACAACCATGTGTCCCACGTCTCTGTTTCCTCATGGCAGGTGCAATGCGATCAACTGCCTCGCACTCCGGGTGCTTTGCCACTTCCGACTTCATCTTCTGGAACTGTGATCCAGAATAAACTATTCCTCCCCGACGCTGCTTTTGTTAGAGATGAAGAAGGTCACAACATCCAGATATGATGGCACATGCTTTCAAGCCATTTTTTAGAGATGGGAAGGCTGATCTTTGTGAGTTTAAGGATAGCTTGCCTTGTTTTTATAGCAAGTCCAGACCTGCCAGGGCTAAGTAGAAAGACCATGTTTCAAAAACTATAACCAAAAGCAACAGAAAAGTTTGTTGTTGTTGCTGATGTTGTTGATGTGTATGTGTGTGTTTCCCCTCTTTATTTGCTAGTCTGAGATTATTTCTTGTGAACGTTTTTTTTTTTTTTTTTTTTTTTTTTTAATTTTTAGATTGCCTCTTTAGATTGGAGTCTTGGGAAGGAAAGGGGTTTATTTGGCATCCATTTCCACATCATAGTCCGTGGGCCTGGATTTGGAGGAGAGGAAGGGGACAAGAGCTTGCCTGCTTTTCTGGCCACAGCAAGGTTGCAACATTTTAATAAGGGAACAACTCACCAACAAGACATAATAATTATAAATATTATGTACTGAGTTATGTTCCTAATTCATTTCTTAAAATAAACACCAAAAGGGATAAAAGTGGAAAATGTTAATATCCCACTTACATCCTTTGACAGGCCTTCCAAGCTAAAACTCAGCAAAAATATTCAGAGTTTGATTACAATATAGATCAACAGGATTTAACACACACACACACACACACACACACACACACACACACACACACACATACACACACACATACACACACACACACACGCGCACGCGCACACACACACACACACACTATGAATATATATAGAATATGAATTCTTTTCAGAGTTCTACTTCTTTAAAATAGATATACCAACGAACTCCAAAGCACACCAGAGTGAAAATCATAGTTAATCAACAGATAATTTTTCCCCTATGGGAGACAAGAACTTCATTTAAAGCCATTATTTTAAGCAAGCAGAAGATTTTTACCATATATCCTATACCTATAGGTGTATGGGAAAGTGCCGGTTCAGCTTGCATATAAGTATCCTTTAAAATGAAAACAAAACAGAGCAGAAAGATCTGCCAAAATATACCTAGGAAAATGATTTTTGTAGGTGTTAACATGGATATAGACATAGCTTTATATTATATATGGTAACAATTAAATGTTATTGAGCATTAAGAAATAAAACCCTTTATGACTTTTTCCCAAAACTATAATACAGCATGATATTGAACTTAATACTCTAATTGTAAACTAACAAGAAATGCTTTTCATGATTACTTCAATGTTTGTAAGGTTATGAGTCAGGAGCATGTTATACTCACGGTTGGGCTGCGTTTATACAAGACAGGGTGTGAATTTTAAAAATGGATCAACAAGATGGGGCAGATTTAGGTGTGGACATATTTACGTAATATGTTTAAATATGGACACAGAGAAGCACAAAACAAATAACTCCTGTGGCATATTCAATCTGTACAGGAGTTTTGTGCACCATTGTATTAATAAACATTCATGGAGAGTGAAGAGAAGTTGACATCAGGTAGGATCTTGGCAAATAACCCTTGACTAGTTTAAGTTAAAAACTATTGACACTTGAAATCTTTAAGAGAATATAGAATAATACCACTGCAAATTCTGCACTTATGGCAGAAAAAGGGAAGCGCATTCCAAAGGGCAGGGCCCTCAGCAGCTGCCAATGACATTGTTCCAATAATACTAATGTGACTCTGTTGAAAAGCAGCCCATAGCCATACAACCCCAAAGTTACAATAAAATATTATAATTCTGAGTACACCCCACAACACAACTCACTCATATGTGACTAATTATTATTAAACTGTCTTTTTTCCATGTTGATTTGCTTGATGCAATTACGGCTCTGTTACTGCTTTGTGCTTTACACATACTTGAATCCTGTGACACTGAGATTTTAGGAGCAGATGCTGTCTAATGCAGCTCTTATATATATATTAGACACTTTAAGGACATATAAAGTCTTATGATACTTCTTCCCAGAATATTTAGCAGAGTGAAACACTGGAGTCTTCCCTGTGGTTCCAAAAGCCAAACAAGTATCTCTTAACAGACTCTGCCCACGGGTAAGGCCAGGCTGTTCAGAGGCACTCTCTGAGCAAGTTGAGAACTGTGCAGTAAATAAATAGAACACTATGAATTACCATTTATATTACAGCTAATTTGGTCTTATTAAGAGATTAACTGCAAGACAAAGGATGACTCCTAGAGGCATAAGGACTCGCTTTTAAAATCTATTCCTAAGGAGTGTGTGTGTGGGGGGAGTATCATACAACTAACACTATATTTAGGCTGGGTGGGGGTGGGGTGTAGCATAGAGAAAGGATAAAGCTGGTAAAGGAGCCCAGATGTGCTATAAAGATGTACACAATAGTAAGCTCTTCTTTCTCTGGGTCTGTTTCTCTGTACTGACACACACTGGGACACACATTTTTCCTCTGTATATTTCACACACACACACACACACACACACTCTTTCATTTGACATTTGTAATTTAATATAGTTTTTGCAGGGCTGCAGCTGTTGTTGGTGAGGGAGCCCACGGCTTCACAGATATTGAGCAAGCACCCTTACTACTGAGCTACATCCCTGAGTTACTGACAACAGTGAGAACCGTTTACACACTGACTAAATCAGGTAGATCCATGTACCACATTCTGCGTTTACTTTTTATGTGGGGTATTTCCGTCACTAAGAGGAAGCTCAGTTAAATGGTGACTGCTGCCAACTTCGTATTCAGATTTCTATAATTTTAAATTTACAGGTAGGTATTTGACAGTCTCCTTTTGGATCTTTTATAAAAAATATATTCCCTATAAGAAATAATTAGAAAAGTGTTGAGAAGCTAATGTTCTTGGTCTGAGTTCCTAGTTATATTGGTGGTCTTCCCAGACAGTGATTTCCCATCTGCCTTCAGCTTATGGCTACTTCTTTGTTGGGGGTTCTTGAGATAGGGTTCTGGGATGTGTCCCTAGTTGTCTGTCATCTCATTCTGGATTCTCCATTCTCTGTGTACTAAGAGCCGGGATTGCAGGTGAGCACCATGACTCTCAGGTCTGAAGACGTGTTTTGACATTCTTGCAGGTAGCTAATGTTCATATCCACGACTCCAAGGAAAGCTCACAAGATTCTTTCAAGGATGAATTTTGTAGTAAAGTTTCTCATAATTTTTAGAGACTCCCTACAGGATACATTTCCCTGGCAACTGTATAGAGTAATCCAAACACCCTGTATTAGTCAGGGTTTCTATTCCTGCACAAACATCATGACCAAGAAGCAAGTTGGAGAGGAAAGGGTTTATTTGGCTTACACTTCCACATTGCTGTTCATCACCAAAGGAAGTCAGGACTGGAACTCAAGCAAGAGTTGATGCAGAAGCCATGGAGGGATGTTCTTTACTGGCTTGCTTCCCCTGGCTTGCTCAGCCTGCTTTCTTATAGAACCCAAGTCTACCAGCCCAGAGATGGTACCACCCACAAGGGGCCCTCCCCCTTGATCACTAATTGAGAAAATGCTCCACAGCTAGATCTCATGGAGGCACTTCCCCAACTGAAGCTCCTTTCTTTGTGATAACTCCAGCCTGTGTCAAGTTGACACTCAAAACCCGCCAGTACTATTGACCCCTTGATAACTTGACACACAAACACATCACTAATAAGCCTCAACCCTTAGTTCTTATTCATCCTGAAGATCTTAAATAACTTTAAAATTCTCACAGTCTTTACATATTAAAAGTTCAATCCTTTTAAAATATCTAATAACTTTTAAAATCCAGAGTCTTTTTACAATTAAAAGTCTCTTAACTGTGGGCTCCACTAAAATACTTCCTTTAAGAGGGAAAAACATCAGGGCATAGTCACAATCAAAAGCAAAATTCAATCTCTAACCATCCAATGTCTGGGATCCAACTCATGATCTTCTGGGCTCCTCCAAGGTCTTGGGTCACTTCCCTAGCCATGCCCTTTGTAGCACACACCTTGTCTTCTAGGCTCCAGCTGCCTGTACTTCACTGCTGCTGCTGTTCTTGGTAGTCATCTCATGGTAGTGGCGTCTCCAAAACGCTGCTGTCTTCCACTTTAACTAGGCTTCACCAACTGCCTCTCATAGGCTCTACCAGCAGCCTCTCATAGGCGCTCTTCATGGTGCCAAGCCTCAACTCCTTTGCATGATCCCTTCTGTCCTGGGCCATCAATTGCAACTGAGGCTGAACCTTCACCAATGGCCTTCCATGGCCTATCACAGTGCCGAGCCTCAGCTGCTCTGCATGACCCCTTCATGCCTTCAAAACCAGTACCACCTGAGTGACTCTTACACATTTCCAAGTCCTACTGTTGCAAGAGGTACAACTTTGGTTATCTCTGGAACACAGCCTCTTTGTGCTCTCAGAAAGCACTTCCCAGAAGATGTTACCTCAATGATGCTGGTCTCTTCTTAATCACCGCTAATTTCTTAGTTCCAGCTAACCAGCATCGATAGTTCCAGTAATGGAAAAATTTCACTTTAGTAGTTCTGGTATCTTGTTAATCACAGCTGATTCTTCAGCCCCAGCTAACCAGAACCACAGAATTTTCACAATCAAAGTAACAATGTCCCTGAAAAGAGTCTTTAATTTTCCCTCTGATATTTCACAAGCCAGGCCTCCATCTTCTGGACTGTTCTCATCATTCTCTTCCAAGCTCCTACACAACATCTGACAAAGCTCTTAACACAGAATAAATCTTCTAGTCCAAAGTTCCAAAGTCCTTCCACAGTCCTCCCCAAAACATGGTCAGGTTGTCACAGGAATACCCCACTATGCTGGTACCAATTTGTCTTAGTCAGGGTTTCTATTCCTGCACAGACATCATGACCAAGAAGCAAGTTGGGGAGGAAAGGGTTTATTTGGCTTACACTTCCATACTGCTGTTCATCACCAAAGGAAGTCAGGACTGGAACTCAAGCAGGAGCTGATGCAGAAGTCATGGAGGGATGTTCTTTACTGACTTGCTTCCCCTGGCTTGCTCAGCCTGCTCTTATAGAACCCAAGTCTACCAGCCCAGAGATGGTACCACCCACAAGGGGCCCTCCCCCTTGATCACTAATTGAGAAAATGCTCCACAGCTAGATCTCGTGGAGGCATTTCCCCAACTGAAGCTCCTTTGTGATAACTCCAGCCTGTGTCAAGTTGACACTCAAAACCAGCCAGTACACACCCATTTACAGTTTGTTGGAGAGGCAATGGTTATATTAATGAAATACACTTTATTAAATTCTTATATCCCCTCTAATATCTTTATAGTCATCAAAACTGGAAGTATTCAAACTTAGGTATGTTTGAAACTTGGGAAGAATTCTTAGAGAGGGTTCTCTATGTCCGTGAGACATTCTGGACAAGATTTTTTTTTTTTTCTTTTAGAATCAAACAGGCTTTTATTATTCACGTTCTCGTGGAAGACAGGGTTTTGTAAAGAGGGTGGAACTGTATGGGAAGGCTCTGCATTGGTCCACTGTCGGAGCCCAATCTCTGACCAGCAGAGATTGGAATAAAGGACATTAACTCCAAAAAGCAGGTTCAGAGCAGCTGCAGCCGCTTCTCTTTATTAGGAGCTTTCTTGCAGCTTCCCCAGCTTCAGTCAGTCAGTTCTCAGTCAGTCTTCAGTCTCTCCATCAGCATCAATCAATCATATCTCTCTCTCTCTCCTCTCACTCTGGGACTGTTCACACTTATCTCTTCCATTCATTCATGTCACCTCACAACACCCAAATCATAGCCGCACACATCCAAGGCAGCGTGCAGGATTGGCTGATAGAACGATCTCGCCAGATGTTGCACTAACCTCTCAAACGAGGTACACATGTGCATGATTGAGACTGAGGTAAACAATGAGGTTACGGGGCTTTAGCACAGAGTCAGGGCGCCATCTTTGGCACATGCGGCCATGCCCGCTCCCCACAGTCCACTACTACTCTTTACACACTAGGGGCAGCAGTGTCCTCACACCAGGCACGGCACTTGTCCCCGAGGCACCTTTGCAGACACAGCACTAGGCACACTTGGAGCAGCCCATGGGGCAGCTAGAGCTGCAGAGTAAGGGACACGAAGGCACTCAGGCTGCTGGAAGTTGTGGTGGTGATGCTTAGCGGAAGGCCTGCCCTCTTTATAGCCTCTGGACAAGATTTTTCCCCCGTATGTCCATATACAAATTTTTTCGCTATACTTTCTTGCTAATCACTTGGCTCTTTCCATCATTCTGAGCACTACTGGCCTGGCTGAGCCACCTTCTCTAATGTGGGTGTTGGGAAAACCACTTGTCTGTTTTTCTCCTACCCACTACTAATGTGGCACCATTCTTCATGTAAGAGCACTGGAGCATTATAAACCTGTCCAGTGATTCCTGGTTGATTTTTACAAGTACAGAATCTTGAGCCGGTGAGATGTTTCAGTGGATAAATACTCTGCTGCCAAGCCTGATGACCTGAGTTCTATCCTCAGTGCCTGTTTGACGGAAGGGGCCGACTCTTAATTATTCTCCACACCCACGTATGCATTATGGCATGCAAATCCAATTTCTAACAAATAAATAACTATAAATTAAAACAAATAATCAATGTGTCTTATAATGACCTATATAGTCCCAGACCTGTCTACCTTGATAATCTCATATTGTATAACACGTTTAAGCTATATCATAAGTTAATCTTCATATATTTGCTCTCATCTACTTCAGGACCCTCACAAATGTTTCCCCTCCTATTCCCTGTGGTACAGGAATGATCACAACTGAGTTTTATTCAGCCATAAAGATGAATTGGTGGCATTTGCAGAAAACTTAGTGCAAACGGGAAGCATCATATTAAGCAAAATAATCCAGACTGAATGCTAACCTATTAAAAGCCTATAATTATGGAGGACATGAGTCTAAGATGGGTTACACTACTTTTGTTTTCCTAAATGAATGTGCTGTCCACCTACTTTCTAAGTATTTCTGCTGATACCCATAGACTAACACTGCTCTCACCCGGGGTGGAGAAACTCCTTTTTGATGGTAGTGATGGTTAGTGCACATCTCATCAGAATGTCGGGAATAAATTACTGATGAGTGCTCAGTTTATAGGACAACAAGATTACCTCCTTGCCCCATAAGACCTAGGAAACATGGCATAACTGCAGAGCCTGACTTCATTTTTTATGTTCTAATGTTCAGAGTAAGTGTGGCTACCCATTCTCTCTGTATAAGACAGTCCACTGATCAACTATTCTTGCAGTACCTGCTTCAAACCTACCTTCTTTTTAACATTTAAGCTCCTAACAAGTATGTCCTATGCAATCTTTTCATCATTACTTTATGTATTCCCTATGCCCTGCTGGATAATATTTCCTAATGCATGTTGATTTCTTTCCAGGCTCTTTCCAGTCTGTACATACCACTTAGTTCAATAAAGCAGCAGCTCTAATCAATTATTTATTATAATATTAAGATTTCGGATGACTAGAAATACTCAGATGGTTTTTCTCTTACTGTTAAATATGAACAAAACGTCTCCTGGTAATGGTATATCCTTGGGAAGTTCTTTCTCTTCTAATCTCAGGGGATGCTTGTATGCTGCACATGTAAATAGTTGAGGTCTTAAACATGCATGAGGCCTTTTCACTGCTCTATCTCTGCCTTCCTTAGTATCTCCAAGGACTTAGCTTTCTGCATTTGATGGAAACTTTAGTTTAGTATTGAACTCGGAATCCTCAGTTTGCCAGGTGGAAGACACCCTAAATGATACACCCCCACATTCGACTCAGAAGAGTCCCTATTTGCTCCTGAATCAAATGAAAGAATTATCCTCTGCAGCAGGGTGACTTCTTTGCAGGCTGCCAGACTACTTGTGACCGTGTCAGGTACCATTTTCCAATACTAAAATATCTAATCATTGTCTCTTCCATGGGGGAATACCAGATTCCATGCCATTAATATTTTGGCATACAGTTATAATGAATATAAGTTGATGTTATCAGAGTTAACAATACCAATAAAAATAAAGGTCAAAATTTTTATAGATGGTTCTGAGGCTAAGGTTTTAAGTTTGACTTATTCTATAAATAGTGATATTTTAATAATTTATGTTCTGTTTTGAATATAAATGTTCATTTAATTTGAAATACTTGTAGGGAGTGAGTGGAGTCCTGAGTAATTGTGTAGTGGCTGAAATGGGCAGAGCTATGTCAAGGACCTAAGCGCCTCAGACCCACGGGAGTGACAAAGTCTTCCCTTGGGGAGGNAAGTTTGACTTATTCTATAAATAGTGATATTTTAATAATTTATGTTCTGTTTTGAATATAAATGTTCATTTAATTTGAAATACTTGTAGGGAGTGAGTGGAGTCCTGAGTAATTGTGTAGTGGCTGAAATGGGCAGAGCTATGTCAAGGACCTAAGCGCCTCAGACCCACGGGAGTGACAAAGTCTTCCCTTGGGGAGGCTCAGAGGCATGGCAAAGCCTTCCTGTGGTCCAAGTGTGAATGCTGATGGTGTGTGCTAAAATGTCTACCATAGCTTTCTCCCCCAGAAGTTTGTGGCCTGAAGACCGCTACCTTATCAAGATGGGTCCTCCTGAGATTATCCAAACCTACCTCCCAGTTCAGTTGCACATAATACCCTGCCTCCTGGTTTATCTGTATATGATAATCCTGCCTCTTTGTTCAGCTTTGTGTAATAGCCTTCCTTCCTTCTCGACTATAGATAATAAGCACACTGAGCTTCCAGCGTGCTGCTGCTTCTCTATTTGTGTGCTCAGATTTCCCAATCCCCAACTTTCCATTTGTCTATGTGTTTATCATTTCTTCCTTCCCCAGCTTCCCCATTAGGGTTAGCCCAAGATGCTTGCAATAGAACGCTGTATAATCTTTGCATCCTAGTCCCATTTTAATGTTAAATGTTAACAATAATTATGTATATATATGCATATATACATAATTATATAAACAATAATATTAACAATAATATATTATATAATTATATATAATATATGTATATATTATATAATTATATATACATACATAATTATATAAATGAGGTCTTACACATACTGACATGCAATGTTCTCCTTATACTCAGTGTCTTGTGGAAGTCCTTATATGTTTTCATGTCCTAGAAAGCACTACTTCTTTATAGTTTGTGTAACCATTCAGTTATTGACAGTATTTACATTATCTAACATTCTACATTAGCAGATACATGCTTTAGAGCTGCTGCTATATTGAACTATATAAAAATTTAAAATCCACAAATGAGAGAAATTGTCATGTTTGTTTTGAAGAAATTAATATATCAGCTTATAAAGTTGTGGGTTTTTCATATAGCATGTTGATTACCAGATATTCCTGGGTAGAAAAAAATGTGTGTGCATGTGTATGTGCATGCGTATGTGCATGCTGTGGGTGTGGGGGGCTGGGGGGTAGATGTTCAAGCGCCAGGGCATTCAGGCTGTCAGGCTTACATAGTATGTGTCTTTTTCCAGAGTCCTCACAAGTGTCTCAAGTCTGAGCTTTATCTGCTGTGGGGTCTTTCTGTGTTGCTCAGGCTGGCCCTAAAGAGGCCATCCTCCTGCCTTTGCCTCCTGAATGCTGGAAAGTAAAGGTGTACATCATCATGCTTGACTCAGAATCTAATTACCATCCACGTATTCTTCTTTAACTCTTTCATCTCTAGTATATAAAACTATCTTTTTTCATATATTTTCATTGAAAAGTTATTTTCACTTAAAAAGAACTTGCAGTCAAGTGCATGAAAAAGTCTTATTTTATTTCTGTCCCCTTTACTCCTAGTTAATATTCTTTAAGGGTTTATTGGAATTTATATGTCCTCTATTTAACATTTTCTAGCCCATATATTTTGCTATTGAGGCAGGTTAATTATATCTTACTGAATTATGAGAGCCTGGAAGTTATGTACTCAATTTTCTCCATTTATTCTTTCTTTTTCTAAAGTAACCTTTTTATGTTTTCTTGATACATAAAAAGATTACATTGTGGCAAATTGTACCATTTTTTGGTAAATTTTTTATTTATATTTTAATTATACCATCTTTCCAGATCTAAAGTTATTACTTGTTATTCTGTACTTTTTTTTTACTTTTTTTTTTTTTTTTTTTTTTTTTTTTTTTTTTTTTTTTTTTTTTTTTTTTTTTTTTTTTTTTTTTTTTTTTTTTTTTTTACTTTTACACTTTTGTTTTTTATATTTTTCTCTTTACCTGGAATATATTTTAAGAAATGATATAAGATAGAATTTTAGCTCATTAAAAAAACCAAACTGGTTAACTCTTCAATTAAAAAGCAGACATCATCTCTCAAATTTTCGTAAGGCTGTAGAATAGCATCTTAGAACTCAATATATCATTATTGCCTTTTTCATTATAGTTTAAACGTGATTAAACAACATTAACTTACGTTTAAAGTTAATTTTCCAGTCTATATCATTTTTACATAGATGACTTTCTGTTTCAATAGTGTGTTTATATATAACTCACAGTATTAATTTTATTACACATTGAGGTTTATTTGGAGAATAACTGAGACAAGACATTTTATTGTAAATTTTTAAAAACTAGTTTAAAGTTCAATCCTCTGAACAAAGTGGACTTGCCTTTGTAGGAGGCCACGCAGTGATCTAGCATCCTCGAGGTTGTAAATGTCCTTATAGGCAGGAGGTAATTTCCTCGGAGGAGGTGAAATGGAGGGTCACTAATAGAAACAGTGGTGACAGTTCATGAAAGAGACAGGAACAAGATGTATTCGACGATGGCATCTTTACAAGGTGGTGTAACATAGACAGACTTGCCGTGATTAATCACAGCTGCTAATGATACACTTTCATGTCTCTGCCTTCTTGAAACTTTCAGTTAAAAATACAATAGGTATTAGTCATTTTTTGCTCCCTGAGATATTAGTGACTTATGACACAGGAATTTTACAATATGAATAGCACCAGAAGATTATTAATCTTTCAATTTAGTTTTATGCTTAAGGGTTAGGAAGGTTAAGTGAGTTCTTCCGGGGTGCACCATCATGGTAAAGATGGACTAGACCTCTCTTTTCATTTCTCTGCATGTTTCTCAGGTCATGGGCACGATGAAATAAGTACCCAATCCATAAGGCTAAGAAACAGATGTTATTACAAACCAGCATTTTCTCACTGTTTACCCAATCCAAGCCATGAGCATCTCTTGCCTGGGGTACCGTGAAGCCATGAGCATCTCTTGCCTGGGGTACCGTGAAGCCACGAGCATCTCTTGCCTGGGGCACTGTGAAAGTATTACTAGGTCTTTGCATTTCTTGCTCTCTCTATTCAACCTGACAGCCAAGAGCTACAATGAGATACATCTCTATTCTCCTATAAACACATTTATCTGTTATTTATATACAGCCTATCAGTAAAGCATTTAATAAATTTATGATTGTCTACTATCTAATTCATCCACCATATATCAATAATTTATGATTGAATCCAGCATCTATCAAATATCTATTTATTATCCATCATCTGTTTATATCTAACTGTTATCTATTTACTTATCATCTGTCATTTTAATCTATATATCTAAATCTTCTATATCTTTCCATGATCTACTACCCCCATCAACCTGTATTTTTCTATTTAATCAAGCTGTCATCTACTTATCAATATATATTTAACATTTATTTATCACCTCTAGCATATCAATCTATCCATTTGTTACCTATTTTAACTTAATTTAATTAGTTCAGATCTTGTCCCTTGCTTTAAGCTCCTTTGTGTATATATGCCCAGGAGTGGTATAGTTTGATCTTGAGGTAGACCAATTTTCTTCTGCCTGAATGTCACCACACCTATTTGCCCTCTCCCTAGCAATGGATGAAGGTTCCCCTTACTCTACAGCCTTGTCAGCACAAGCTGTCATTTGTTTTTTGATCTTGGCTATTCTGACAGGTATAAGATGAAATCCCAAAGTGGTTTTAATTTATATTTCCCCAATAACTAAGGGTGTTTAGCATTTCTATAAGTGTTTCTTGTGTTTTCTATAAGTGTATTTGAATTTCCTCTTTTGAGAAATCGCTGTTTAGATTTCTACCCCATTTTAAAGTTAGACTATTTTTTTCTTGATGTCTGCATTTTTGTTTGTTAGTTTTTAGATCTTTATATTTTTGATATAAGCCTTCTATCAGATGTGGAGTTGGTAAAAATTTTTTCCATTTTGGAGTCAAATGATGGTGGTTTTAGCCATACAAAAAGCTTTTCAGTTTCATGAGGCCCCATTTATCAACTGTTGATTTTCATGCCTGTGCTAGTGGTATTCTATTTAGAAAGTCCTGTTATGTGATGGTGAATTCCGGGATATTTCCTACTTTCTTTCCTATCAGATTCAATGTATCTTGATTTATGTTGAAGTCTTTTATACATGGTGTTCAAATAGGATGCAGACTGTTATTTCAATTTTCTTATGTCCATTGAGACTTCCTTAGTGTCCAAGAGTGTGGATAATTTTGAATAAAATTATATGAAGTGCAGAGAAGAGGGTATATTATTTGGTATTTGAGTGAAATGTTATGAAAATGTCTGCTAGGCCCATTAGGTTTATAGTGTCAATTGTCTCCAGCCTTTCTCTATTTAGATTTTTGTCTGATGACCTATCTATTGATGAGAGTGTGGTATTGGCATCTCCTGCTGCCAGTTTGTGAGGGTTATATTTAAGCTGTAGTTTGTAAGGGTCACATTTAAGCTGTAGTTTGTGAGGGTCACATTTAAGCTGTAGTTTGTGAGGGTCATATTTAAGCTGTAGTTTGTGAGGGTCATATTTAAGCTGTAGTTTGTGAGAGTCATATTTAAGCTGTAGTTTGTGAGGGTCATATTTAACCTGTAGTTTGTGAGGGTCATATTTAACCTGTAGTGGTGTTTCTTTTACAAACGTTGGCACCCTTGTGTTGGGATCATAAATGTTAAGAATACAATGCCATCTTGCTAGAGTGTTCCTCTATTGAGTATGTAGTGTCTTTCTCTTACTCCTCTGATTAGTTTTGGCATGAATTTTTTGTTGTTGTTGTTGTTGTTGTTGTTGTTGTTTTCCAGATAGTAAAATGACTTTCACAGCTTGCTTCTTAGGCCCATTTACTTGGAGTATCTTTTTTTATCCTTTACCCTAAGGTGAAGCCTATCCTTGACATTAAAATGTTTCTCCAGTCCAGCAGAAGGGCAGACCCTCTTTTCACATCTATTCTGTTCGTCTACCTTTTTTTTGGCGAAGGGGGGATAATTGAGACCATTGTTATTGAGAGATGTGACGTGTGTGTGTGTGTGTGTGTGTGTGTGTGTGTGTGTGTGTTTGTGTGTGTCTTCTTTCAATTTCTGGTCTGGGATATATATTCCCTGTGTTTCCTTGGCTGTGATTAACCTCTTAACATTGTAGTTGTCCATATTGTGCATGCTGTATGCCTGAATTTGCAGTGATATTTCTTAAATTTGATTTTTTCATGAAATGCCTTATTTTCCAAATCTATTGTAATTGAAAGTTTTGGTTGGTGCAGTAGTATTGGCTGACATCTATGGTTTCTTATGTTTATAGAACACTTGTCCATGCTCTTCTGGCTTTTAAAATCTCATTTGAGAAGTTGGGTGTTATTTTAATAGGTCTGCCTCTATGTGTTACTTGGTCTTTTTCCCTTGCAGTCTTTTATATTCTTTCTGTGTTTTTGTTCACTTAGCACTTTGACTATTATATTCAGAAAGGACTATTTTCTTCTTTCTATGGTCTAATCTTTGTGTTGTCCCGTATGCTTCTTGCCCCTTGATAGATGTCTTCTTTAGGTCAGAGAAAATTTCTTCTATGATTTTGTTAAAAATATTTTCTTCGCCTTTGGCCTGGGTTTCTTCTCTTTCCCTATTCTTATTATTCTTAGATTTGATCTTTTTATAGTATTCCAAACTTCCTGGATGATTTTTTTTTTTTTTTGGCCAGGAGTTTTTTAGATTTTATATTTTTCTTAACTGCGGTATTTATTTCTTCTATAATGACTTCAACATCTGAAAAATTCTCTTCCATCTCTTGTATTTTTTAGTGAGTCTTGCCTTTGAAACTCCTGTTATAGCTCCTACACTTTTCATTGCAGATTTCCCTCAGTTTGGGCTCTCTTTACTGATTCTGTTTCTACCTGCAGGTCTTGAATTGTTTTATTCGTTTCCTTTCTCTGTTTAACCGTGTCTTCATAGATTTGTTTAAAGGATTTATTAATCTCCTCTCTAAGTTCCTCTATCATTTCCAAATCTCTTTTGTCCTGAGCTTCAGTGTTGTTGCAGTCCTGCTGTGCTAGGGATGCTGGGGTCTAATGGAGACATATTTTTCTGGCTGTTATTAATTGTGTTTTTATGCTCCCATCTAAGTGCCTCAAGGTGTGGGAAGATTGGAATTCTAGGTACTGATATCTGCTCTTGTCTTTGTTGGGTGGGTGTTTTCTTCCTTGGTTTACGTAGCCCTCTCTCGTTCTTAGGAGAGTGTGGTGACCGTGTGTTGCCTGGTAGAAGGTTTTCCTGGGGTCCTGAGGGTTGTCATCACTGGAAATAAATAGAGTCTCAAAAAAGAAAAACATGAAGAAGGGGTTAAAATTTAATGACAATTCTTAAATCTGATGTTTTGGGGCCTCTAAATTATTTTTATTTACAGTTCTAATTCAGGTTTTTTGTTTTGTTTTGTTTTTGTTGTTGTTTTCAGTAGCAGTATTTATTTATTTATAAAGAAGTAGCATTAGAAAGTAAAGACAGTGCATAGAAGGCCAATTTCCCCTTTGTTCTTGACTTGATTTGTTGTCTTTTTCAATTGGTTTTTTCTCATTTTTATTAGTTCTTTCAGAATTTCATACATATATTTTGATTCATGTTCTATAGCTCAGTTATGTGGCAACTTCAGCAATATGGTATTATTGTAAAGTGTTGGAATATAATCATTATCATTTGCAACAGTCTGTAATGTTTGGGGGGGGGCTCTATGTGACCTTCTTGGCCAACAACTGCAAAAGAGATAACCTGATCCTAGCTTTATATTTGTTATAATGTCTAGTAGAGGTGCTGTGACCTTGTTATAGGGTAACTCTAACTTGTTGAAGGGTAAATTTTAACTTCTTACATATATTCAGAGGCTTATATAGTAGTAGGTTTTCATATGGTTTCTCACTTGTAAGAAGAAACTCAGGAACAAAGAAAGAAGAAGGACTAGGAAACAGAACACATTAAAATTCCCACTCCCATTTGCCATATGGGGAAGTGTGTACTGCTAGTGGAATTCCCCAACGGTACACAGTTTAGTCTACCATTAGTGGGCAATTAGCCATACTATAAGCATCAAACCTGAGTGGGAGACTAAAACACAGTGCATTTGTTAGTTTAGCACAAACTTTGGCCTTTTTTCCCTAGTAAACATGACTTAAGTTTATCTAAAATTGTAGACAAGCCTTTCCTACCAACCAAAATACTCTTCAGTTGTTTACAAACAGTTGTAATTTGGATTCCATTGGATTCATCCATAAAGATGAACAGGAAGAACTGGAATACTTAAAACTTTGCTACATAAACAGTGGACCGGTGATGGGCTGTGTGTGGACCATTATAGCTAGGTGCTCACCTGCTTCCCGTTTTCCATTAACTCTTTAATTCCTGGACACAGGTCAGAATGTGATTAACCAAGTTAGTAGGGTTATTTTTCCCTTCTTATTTAAAGCCAGGCAAAATGTTTTCCTTATGTGACAGCATAAACAAAAAGCATCCAAACTTTACTCATTACTTCAATAATCTGTACCAACCCTGAGGGAAGAGTAGAACAGGATGATTGGGGAAGGTCTCAATTTACCAGTTGGAATAAGAAGTCCACTACATAATTAAGCCCAGAATCTCCATAGTTGAGAAAATGTAAGTAATATGCCATAGTTCCACTTTTCTTTTCTTCTTTTTTTTTCTTTTTCTTTTTCTTTTTCTTCTCTCTTTCTCTCTTTCTCTCTTTCTCTCTTTCTCTCTTTCTCTCTCTCTCTCTCTCTCTCTCTCTCTCTCTCTCTCTCTCTTTCTTTCTTTCTTTCTTTCTTTCTTTCTTTCTTTCTTTTTGAGACAGGGTTTCTCTGTATAGTCCTGGCTGTCCTGGAACTCACTCTGTAGATCAGGCTGGCCTCGAACTCAGAAATCTGCCTGCCTCTGCCTCCCGAGTGCTGGGATTAAAGGCGTGCACCACCACGCCTGGCTAGATCCACTTTTCAAAGTTACTTGTATTCTATTAATCAGAAAGGGCATTGGTAGAGCGCTATTGTTTTTTCCTAGTCTTAGATTTCTTCTTTTGCTTTGCGTGAATTTTGCTGGGTGCATTCCAGCTGTGGCTCTTCTGATGGGCTCTAAGGAAGCATGTGGAGGAACCTGAGGCCAGGGATTTGATTTGAACACAGCTACTTCCCCAGAAGATTTTCATGTAAGTCACATTTACTCCTGTAAATTGGCCTCACCTGGAGAGTTTGGTGTGGATGGGCAGATTAAAGGAGTTAAAAATTGAGCAGTGTTTGGGAGGGCTTCAGTCACCTAAGAAGTAGTTAGCTCATCTTAGATGAATTACTGGGTTCCTGAAAGGAAAGCTGGGGATGGATGGGAAGGACGGTGAGAGAAATAAAGAGCCAAGACAAAGTTCTCTGATCAAGGCTCAATCTTTAATTGTAGGGTCTTGAATTTAAAGGGGGGAGCCCCATCCTCCCCTTTGCCAGGATCTCTTTGCTTTGTCAATATCTCATCAGGAAAGCAAGCTCAGGCTGTTCATCAGGTGGTGGCCTCTTGCAGGAAGCTGCAGATGTGGCACACAGTAGGCTTTACCTACGTCAGAAGACTCCACCCTAGGTGGGCTAGCCAACTGTGGCAGAAACAAGGTTTGAACTAGCCCACTCAAGACTGGGGGGAAGGGAATAATTAGTCACCACTGTTTTTGGCAGTATTCTTAAGGAGGCTGTTTTCAATATTGTATTCTGTCATCTTCATGTACTAATTGCCTATTGTTCAAGAGATAGCTTCTGTAATACACACTGTGTATTTTCCTGCCCACCAGCCACTTCCTGTTATCTGTAAAAGTTTTTTTGACTTTTATTTATTTGTGTGTGTGTGTGTGTGTGTGTGTGTGTGTGTGTGTCTCAGAGAATGACTTGAGGGAGCCAATTTTCTGATCACCATACAGGGTCCTGGAGATTGAACTCTGGTTCCTCAGACTTGGTCACAAATACTTTTCTCCACTGAATCTCTCACAGTCTCCTCATGGGAGAGATGAGGCACTGGTTCAGTCAATAAGAGGACTTGAGTTTGGAGTCTCAGCACCCACAAGAAAGTAAGGCAAAGTGCCTCATGCTTGCAATCCCGGTGCAGGGAGGACTAGACATCACTGCCCAGGGCAGTTTATGTGAAGCAGTGAGTTCCAGGTTCAGGAAGAGACTCTGTCTCAAAAAATAGGGTGGCATATAACCTAGAAAGATACTTAATATCAATCTCTGATGTCCACATGCATGTACATAAAATTGCACGTGCACACACACACACACACACACACACACACACACACATACCATTCAAGTTTCCTTTGTGGCATTTTCTTTTTACTTCACTAAGTTTGTCCATGAAGTGGCTTTCGCTCCTCGTATGGGCATTCCCAGGTTCCTGAGACTTTAATTGGTGCCAGAGTGAGCTGAAAATGGTTGAATTAGCTCATCTTAGATATGTCACACCTGGATGAAATTGTCCTTCCTAACTTAGTTACTTGAAAGTGACCCAATTGCTCACTGTTTTTTTTTTTTTTTTCATAGTTCGGCGTATTCCCCATATACTCATCTAATGAATTATCTTCTTTGAAAATAAGAACTGGCCAGAGCAAGTTTTTTATACTGAAACTAGATGAATTCCTCTAATATAGAGTTCTTCCCCTGTTGGTATTTCATGTCTCTCTGCACACCCTAGGGTTTCACCCCATGTGCTCTGGCCAGCTGCCTCTGTCTTCTTTCCCACTGCAGCAATTGCAAGCATATTTCATTATACTGCTTTTGGCAGAAAGAATTGTTTCTTGATTAGTATCTTGAGCTGAAAATGGTTCTCAGTTGAGCAAAATTATCGAAGCTGTGTACTAGACTTGTTTATAATGGCTTGCTATTTCCACAGCCCCTTCTAAGGGCAGCTGCTGAGGCCCTTGCTAACTAATGAGTAGATTTGTTACAGTGAGGCTCCCTATGACTTACACCATCTGGATGATGGTGATTGGACCAGGGAGCCGCATCTACCCGAAAGGCCATGTTTCAGCAAGGCAAGAAATCTATGGTTTGCATAGTCTGGCTCAATTTTTTTTTTTTTTTTTTTTTTTTTGGGAAAATAGCCAATCAGATCCATCTCTTTGGAATTTAGAATTTGGAAACAGGCCTGCCTAAAGCAGTTAACCTTAGGGACATGTATCAAAACTGTACATGAAGAGTTTCTATTGTGTAGAGGGGGCTGAAAGAATCCCTCAGATATGCAAGCTGAAGCAGGAAAGAATCCACAGAAAGGAAACAGACAAGTGGAACAGTTGCAAAACACAGCCAGAAATGTATGGCAATGTGTGTCTGTAGAGCAGGAAGAGAGGTTTCATTCTGAAAGCTCTCCTGGAGTAATTCCTGTGGATTTCAACTGTGAGGACTACTGTTCTCAAATTCCTGGTATCTTGATATATCCTTAAAGTATTTTGTGCAAACACAGTCTGAACTTTGTGATTTGTGAACATGAATGTCTGTTTCTCAAAGAAAGCATAATATGTCCTGTGTCACTCAGGTGAACTTGTTGTCAATAGGTCATAATAATTTCTGCTAAACCATTTCATAGTCTCTGTGTGTAGCTAAAATCATTTGAGTTTTGCTTGTACATCTGCCCACTTCTTCTTCGCTTGCCTCTTCATATGGTTACCAATCTTTGAAGTTATCATCAAAACTACAGTTACTCTTCGAGTCTATGAAGTTCCTCTAGAACATGTACTAAAGAATGACCTACCTAATTCCTTTGTATGAACACTAAGGCTTCTCTATACCAATGTCCTTCATCCAGACACTGTGCAAATTTCATTCAGGAAGAATTATACCCCATAAGGAGCTGAAATAAACCCACACAGCTATTAAAACATGACTTACCAGCATAAAAACTGTTTAGATTGCTACTCAAGACCGACTGTGTGACTGTTTGGTATGCATAAAAATTAGCTAATGAACTTCCATTGATGGCCATGTTGTTCTTTAATTCTTCTGTATGTATTAATTTTTTTAACTAAAAGTCTGTGCTATGCAACTACCTTCTCCACATAGACGTTATCTCCAGACCTTGGAAACTATAATTTTCATGGTTTTATGGGCTTTCTTTTTGTACATTCTGCATATAAGTGAGGTCAGACAGTATTTGTCTTGTTATGCTAAGCTTCTTTCACTCAACATAGAAATTCCTATATTGTTCATTGACATTGTCATACATTGCGACCTGCCTCCCTCGACCAGAAGAAAGTCACGCCACCACCGGGATCATCTCAGTCAGCTTTATTCTGGAGCACCTTGATAGTAGATTCCCAGGACCCTGGACAGCAGCAGAGCTGCTGCTTTTATACTCTCCCAGGGAAGGGGGAGGGTGTCGTAGTGGTTGCGGATTGGTGCACCAAGCTACACCTCATTAGCATATGGCCCATTCGTTGGTGCCACAAGTCGTGCCTCATTTGCATATTGCCCGTTCGGGAGGGGCTATCATTTGAGGAGAACCTGAAGAGAGCTGCGCATGCGCACTAGGCTCTCTTCCCTGACAGCTGGCCGGTCCCCCACCATCTTGTAATGGCGGAGAGCTGGAGGCTTCTTGGAGCCCAGGGCTTTATGGAGCTGGGGCTTCTTGGAGCCTGGGGCTTCACAGAGCCTCGGTTGCCTATGGGGCCGAGGCTTCACGGAGCCACGGCTGCCTACGGAGCCAAGGCTTCATGAAGCTATGGCTGCATGGAGCCGCGGCTGCCTACATCACATGGTTTTCCCTCACCTTCATTAATGTAGATAATGCTACAGTAAGAGTGGAAATACATGTATCAATTCATATATCAACATCATTGTTTTATTTCCTTTGGATTATATCTGTATGTGTATAATCCACAATACACATAACACACACACACACACACACACACACACACACACACACACACATATGGATATTGTGGTGGTTTGAATAAGAATGGCCCCCATAGGCTCATAAATTTGAATACTTGGTCACCAGGGAGTGGCGCTACTTGAAAGAAATATGAACTCTGACCTTGTTGGAAGAAGTAAGCCACTGAAGGTGGGCTTTGAGGCTTCAAACAGCCCCTTCCATTCCCAAAGGCTCCCTCTCTTCCTGCTGCCTGCAGATTTGGACGAAGAACACTCAGCTAGTTCTCCAACACTGTGTCTGCCTGCATGCTATGATGCTTTCTGCCATGTTGATGATGTTCTACCTCTGAAACTGTAAGCAAATCAAATGCTTTTCTTTACAAGAGTTTATAAGAGTTTCCTTCATAGGAGTTGCCATGGTCATGGTGTCTCTTCACAGCAATAGAATGTTGATTAAGACATATTATATACATTGAATTGATGGAACATATTTAATTGTGTAATTTTCAGGAAACTTCATACTCTTTTATGTAATCTGTAAGTTCAATTTATACTTCTATTGATATAGTACCAAAGTTCTTTTCTTTTACATTTTTACATTTTTACAACCCTTTTTATTTGTTTATTTGTTGTCTTTTTTGCTGCTGCTTTTTGTTTAGAGAGGGGGGTCTTCCAATGTAGACTAGGCTGTCTTTGAGTGTGATAATCTTCCAGTTCACCCTCTGAGTGCTTGGATTATTGTGCCTGCCATGAATCCTAGCTCAGTTGTTTTTGTGGTTAATAATGAGGTGTGAAATGATAACGGGGTTTTGATTTACATTTTTGAGTACTTTTCTCATATTCTTGTTCATTGTTTGTGTGATTTCTTTGGAGAAATGTCTACCCATGTCCACTGTCCGATTTAAATTCTTTAATTTGTTATTAATTGTGCTTTTTATACTTAGAATGTTTTCTCTCACAGTGCAGTAGTTTTATAATTTTGTTTATTCTTTTGATCCACCAAAACAGGTTGTTTTTAATTTAATATAGTCCTATATGTTATACTTTGCCTGATCTTTTCGTATAATATCCAAAAAAACGTGGTTAAGATTAATGTCTTGCAGTTGTATTCTAGAAATTCTACAGGGTTTGAACTTACAGTTAGGTATTTAATTTTTTTCTGTCTGAGTTATATTTTCTATATGTAGTATTTATATGTAGTATTTATGAGAAACATCCAATTCCAATCCTTTCCATGCAGATATCCAGTTTTCTCAAGACCACTGAAGATTTTTCTCTCTGTGCATTCCTCAGGTACTTGTTAAAGATTAGCTAACAACATATAGTAGGGTTATTTTTGTTCTCTGTATACCTCTTGTTCTTCTGTGAGTCTGTTTTTATGTCTATTGGATAATTACAGCTTTGTGATTCTTTGTGTTTACTAGAGTAACAGAACTTATAGAATGAATCTCTTTCTTTATATGTAATATATAAATTATATATAAGTATAAATTGTATATGATATAAAATATATAAAATCCAGGTCTTTAATTCAGATCTAGTCTGGGCCATGCCTTCTGCTGGGATCCTATATAAATGATATGGAAGAAGAGAACTTTTGCTCTTTTCCTGCTTGCTCTCATCCTGGTAGAAAGCCCATTGCTTCATTGTCATTAGAGACTAATTTTTAGGGATTTCTGGCTGAAGATTAGCTGAGAGATCTAACCTTGTAGACAGAGCAAATGTTGGATTCTTAGCCTTTCCTTTGATAGCAGCCATTCTTGGATTAGCTGGATTACAGCCTGTAGAATAAATGTGAATACATATACATAAATATATGATATATAGGTGCATATGTATTTATTAGAATTGTGCATATAAGGATCTCTACCATACCCTTAAAGGCTATGTTAAGGTCTTTGTCTTGTGCTTCAACTATGTTGTAATACCCAGAGCCTGGTGGGTTCTAGTGAAGACATATTGACCTGGCTGTTATTATTTTTGTTTTACACTGGCCTCTAGGCATCTAGGTTTGGGAAGATTGTAATTGTAGCTGATGGTATCTTTTCTTGTATTTGTTGGATGGGTGTTTTGTGGCTTGGTTTCTATTGCTCTGTCTAGTTCTTAGGAGAGTATTGGTGGCTGTGTGTTGCCTAATTGGACCCTGAGAGGTGTGGTTTTGGGGTTCTAGGGGAAATGTGTCTATAGATACTGGGAGCTAACCTTAGGAATGAAAGCATGCTTTGAGAGGGGAGCTGAGGCAGCCCACAGGAGGGAGGGAAGCAGGGTGTTCCATCAGGATTTGTTTAGTACCCTGGAAATGGAGGCAGAATGTGAGTAAAGAGCCCAGCAGAAGGTCCTACTACAGAGCTGGCAACGAGAATGGTGGGTTGGATTTGGAGGAATGGAGGGAGGAGTCTTCAGTCAGCTACCCAGTTCAGCTAGCTACAGTAGCCTACAGGGTTCCAGGAAATGCCTGTTTGATTTGGTAAAAGAGAGAGGGGGAGAGAGAGGGAAGAGGGAGGGAGGGATGAAGGAAGGGAGGGAAGGAGAGAGAGGCAGAGAGAGCGAGAGAAAGAGAAGAGAAGGGAGAGAGGGGGAGAAAGAATTTGGAGGGGAAGATTCCTGTGATCTATGGATATAGATAGAAGCAGAGGTGGGAGAAAGGAGGATTCAGCGTGTCTTCTTCACAGAGGTAGGGATAAGACTGGGCAACTGGATTTGCAGAAGAAAAGGGATAAGTGAAGATCTGTAGATAGTCCATTGTTTTCCTTGTCAGAGTAGCCTGTAGGGTCATAGGTATTGTGGGTTGAGATTGGGATCTGGGACCAAGCACAGAGTATGGAAAGGACTGGAAGATCTGTGCAATTCACTTGAGGGAGTGCAGCATGTCGTTTCCTCGGAACTGGGAACAAGATTGGACATTGGGTTTAGAAAAGCAGAAAGAAAAATATACAACAAAATATACAAAGCTTGGAACTTTATATAACAAACAGGTATAATTCACAGTTTTAGAGGACCAAAAACATTCTACCAGTTGCTTCTTGACTCTATTGAAGGCTTTCTGGCTACATTACAGTATGGTCAAGATGACATTTTGGTGGGAGCCCATGTTAGAGGGATTGTTCACACTGTAAAGAAAGTTGCAAAAGAATGGGGTGTACCTAGGCTTTCTCTTTTTATAAGAACCTTCTCTTGAGAAAACTGGTACCCTTCTTCGTGGGCTTGAGACACAGCATGCAAGTATCCATGAGGGTAGCACTCAGATGACTCAGTTACTTTCCTTTCCACAAAGGCCCTATTTTTTTTTAAGGTTCTACTGTGTAAACACTGGCAAACTGATGTCCAAACTTGAAACACATAAACCTCTTGAGGACAAACCACTCCCAAAGTGGCTCCTCTGGTTTTCACCGTCTCTAGACAGTCAAAGAAAAAGAAAATCCTACAATTATTTGTCAGGAAATATCTAGAAATTTTACCCTCATTGTATCTTCTCATGTTCTGAAGACCCTTGTGTCATTACTGCATGAAGAACAGACAAACACCTCTCAAAGTGTGTCTGTAGAACTCATCTCTAGAATTCTCTTAAGTATCTCTTGGGAAAACTGAAGGTTCTAGTTCAACACTGTCAAGATCTTCATGTAAAGAAGTTGAATTACTTCATGTGTTGTACATTTCTAATATGACAAGCAGAATATAAATGGTTGATACACTTCCTTTCCTTTTCCTTTTTAATTTTCCCCCTCAGTCCTGAAGGTTTGTGCATGTTAAGCAATTCCTTTGCTAGGAAACTATACTTCCTGTCTGCCAATTTGTAAAGAAATGTGTGTGCAGAAGGAACTTTGTACACATTGCTGATATATCATTGCTTATATATTTTATGTTCCCGTTTATTGTTGGCAAGACATATTACACTAAAATGTTTTATTGCACGTATTTACTACCCATGCTACATATTCCTTCAAGCTCTTTTTAAAAAAAGTTGCCTGTCCTTATTAATGTGTATTGAATATCCATATCCATTCTTTAGCTTTTTTTTGTTTTTGTTTTTGTTTTTTTGAGACAGGGTTTCTCTGTATAGTCCTGGCTATCCTGGAACTCACTTTGTAGACCAGGCTGACCTCGAACTCAGAAATCCACCTGCCTCTGCCTCCCGAGTGCTGGGATTAAAGGCGTGCGCCTTTTTAATCTTACTCGTTTTGAAGTTTCTTTGCAAAATATCAAAAGACAGAACAGATGACTGGATAATGAAAAGGGGGTATATACAAACAATAGAATTTTACTCAGTCATAAATAAAATGAAATTGGCAGAAAAATTGATGGAACTGGAGCATAGTCTATTCAGTGAGGTGGTTGGGTGCTGAAAGACGAACAGCAAATGTTCTCTGTGCTTGCACACTAGCTCCTGGTTGTTAGCCATGCATCTTTAAGGGAGTGCTGAGGAAAGGATGATAGGATACATATGATATGACAGTAGATAAACTAGCAGAGCAGAACAGTACAGGTGACATGAGGGACAGGGAGAATGGCGGGACAAATAGGGAGGATAGTCCCCCAAACCACATATTAAGGTAAATGTTGTAAGGAAGTATGTTACTCTATACCAGAGGTTGTCAACCTTCCTAATGCAGTGACCCTTTAATACAGTTACTCATTTTGTGGTGACCCCATACAATTATTTTCATTCCTACTTCATAACTGTAATTTTGCTACTATAATGAATTGTAAATATTACCCCTGCCCCTAGTGAGGTGACCTTACAACTGTCTTTATTAAGTGTCAAGTCACCTTCTCTTCCTATCCATAGATGCGTATCCTGAGATCTGTGACTTGCCATGGAGCACGGCAAGGATATGTAGCTCTGGCCTGAAGAAGTTTTGAAGGTTCCACTTCCATCCTTGGAAAAAGGCTTAGTCTAGACTGACAAGTGATAAAATGTAGATGTAAACCATCAAGTAGACGTGTTATACAGAGAAGGACAATAAGAATCTAAGCTCCAGCCGGGCAGTGGTGACGCATGCCTTTAATCCCAGCACTTGGGAGGCAGAGGCAGGTGGATTTCTGAGTTTGAGGCCAGCCTGGTCTACAGAATGAGTTCCAGGACAGCCAGGTCTACACAGAGAAACCCTGTCTCGAAAAAAAAAAAAAAAAGAATTTAAGCCCCAGAACTGTAAGAATAACTTCTAGGTTCATCCAGCCCTGTTATGGTACCCTCACCAGCACTCCACAGAATAAGAGATGAGATATGTCTTATGAACCTTGTTCACATTCCTGGTCTGAAAGGTTGTGAATAATCCAGTGAAGGGTGCTTTAAACTAGTGAGCATTAGAACAGGTATTGGAATGGGTACTGGGCCTCTTTTATTCCCCTTGACCTCACATGTCTTTCAGGGGCAGAATCATATGGGATGTACTGTTTTGATGTTTCTCTACAGAGCAATCTCCTGGTTACATAGCAGCTGTAACAGAATTAATTCCACCTTGTATGTCTCTAGAAAACATCTCAAGATTAGTCTGATAAAGTTCTGCAACTGTTGGTGTGATTTTTTGAAAGACTGCTTTGTTATGACTTGATAGTTGAAATCATGGCATCATACAAGTGGTTGGATCACACCAGGTCATGGCACTGTTAATGTAAATCTCCAACCCCCAACTCCCATGCCAACTCTCCTCAGTGTTGGTTACAGCCTAGTCCCGTCATCAGCCTCAGAGAGAGCCATTGTCACAACAGAGATGAGCCGGTGGATAGGAAGACATGCAATGGAGGGTGAAAAGAACAGAAATTTAACCACAGCGGACCTAAGGCCGCTGTATTGTTCTAAGGTATGGTTTGATTTTAGAGTAAAAAAAGTAAGATGAAATAAAGCAATAAAAACAGTATGGGAATGACAGCATGTGCCCAAGTCAACCCCTTACAATCTATAATGAAAGAAAAATAAGATGACAAGGAAACAAATATTAAATGACATTTTAGTCATTTAGTGTCTGTAATACTAACAGACCAAATAACATCCTTTTTTTTTTTTTATGACAAATAATGTAAGGGAAGGAAGATATTTTTGGGATAAAATAGATTTCAAAGGCGATGTGTGAGTGATGAGAAAATCCCCTGCCCACTTCCTTCTGGGCTGAGGATAGGTGAGTCACGCATAAAAGAAAAGAATTGAATTGTTAAAAAGAGGTTTGGGTCACTTTCCTGTAAATAATTAAATTTCACCCTTTGCTCAGTTGGAAGTGGCTTTCTATCTTTGCTTCTCTGACTGGTACGCAGGGGAAGCTATGTCTTCTTTATCTATCTTTGTTGTTTTTTTCCATTAGTGTCTCAATAACAGCGCTCTGAAAGGCATAAGCATTGGGGCTATCTCGTTTTCAGAAGAAAGTCATTCATTCGGGTACCTTCCCTTCGGTGAGAGCTGCACTCTCAGCCGCCCGGTGGCTGGAAGCCAGAGAAGCAATTTCCTTTCCTTTAAAAGGGGTTGGAAAGCTTCTGATTGTTATCAGGAAGAAGCACTTCAGCTTTCAAGGTGAAAGAACACTTGCTTCTTTTAAAGATACTGCTAGAAATAAGATACAGTAGTGAAAGACAGAGGGCTGACCAATTAGACACATCCAGAAAGGGCGGGACATCGTCTGTCTACAGGCTATCTCAATGAAGTTAGCAGAGCAGGGTGACAAAAGCACCTTTTCAGAACCCCTGGGCGACTTTGCTCAGTTCCTCATCTTGTTTTTACTTACACTTTGCTTAACATGTAATGAAGATATATATTTTTGGATTGTAAGTGATATTTTAGTTTATACAGTTACTAGGTAATGATCAATATAGAAAAAAAATCATTCATCTAACACTGAAAACTTCCCTTCGTTTATGATTAGAATATTAAAGACCTCACTTTATTCAGCACTTTAAAAAATATATTTTTATTGTTTAAAACTATTTTAAAATTTACACATATTTTGATCAGATTCTTTCCCTCCCCCGAGTCCTTCCAAATCATCTCCCTTTCCCTACTCACCAAACTTCAAGTTCTTTCTCAAAATAAATAAACAAAAACTCAATACAACAACAAAATCTCCCCCCAAACAAGAAAGCAAAATAAAACAATACTCAAAGAGAAAACCAAAAACCAAAAACTAAAAACCAAAACCAAACCATTAAACTACAACCAATCAGAAGCAAGCAAACAAACAAAATCTGTGGAGTCTCTCATATGTTGGCGAACTGTTTCTGAACACGAGGCCTGCCCTGGAGTGGTTGATATACATATACCATTTGAAAACTTTTTAGACATGGCATAATATTCATTACTTAGAAGGCCTTGTATTTATCCCCCTGTCTCAGAATGACAGCAAATGTTTATATTAGGAGTTAAAATTGTAGATAAAATTATAATTAATTTTATTTGTCTTAATTTTAAAAAAGAATTCTTCACTTTTTTAAGTGTATTAATGTTTGACTGCATGTATGTATATTTACCATGTGTGTTTCTTGTGCCCTTGGAGGCCACAAGAGAGTTCTGGATCTCCTGGAACCAGACGGAGTTAGAGACAATTGTAAGCTTGGTGCTGGGAACTGAATCTGAGTCCTGTGTTGGAGCAACTACTCTGACCCACGGAGCCACCCATCTCCATGGCCCTAAAATATGAAGTGGAAGAAGTTATGGAGGTTCTTTGAGCTCTAGGATATGAAAATATAGCTGTTGAAATTATTTGTAGTTGTGATGACTCTAATAATAAGTGAAGAACTGCCTAAAATAGCTAACAAATTTTATGTTTGCCTTTTCTATTTATTTTTTAGCTAGTAATATTCAGAAGATACATCATATAAACAAAGGTGCCATGAGATTTCAACAGTTTCATTAGCCACATTAATTAAAAGGGCAAAGAAGCTGACATTGCTAATTTTCCTGGCATATTTTATTCAAGCCAGTATATTTGAATGATACAATAACTGTGTAATAAATTTATTCATGATTGAAACATTTTATACAGGTTGCTTTATGCTGAGCGGTAATGCAGCTGCCGGTACAGCTTGGGAAGATCACGGGCTAGCATATTTTATTTTATTATTTTTTTTCCATTGCAAAAAATGTATTTGATTACTTGAGTAAAATTACAGTATCTCTGATGTTAGTAAGTATTAAATGTTAAAGAAATTGGAACCCCCCCTCTCAACTTTCCAAGAAAGTGCATGTAACCGTCCATTTTTTTCCTTTCATACCTAATACAAAATAAACCAACACTATACCTGCTCTTGATCAAGAGGCATTTGCTCTTGTAAGGAACATATGTACATTTTAATGAAAGTGATATTTCTTATTGTATATAGAGGAGCATCTACATTTCTCCACTGAAGGTCATTCAAGATGCTATTGTTAGCAGCACTGTGAAATTCCAGCACACGTTTTCTACTGTGAATATACCCTACAAGGCCAAAATGCTAAGTCTCAGTTTCAACTACCAAAACAACACTTGTGTATTTTTTCCCCTCTAAAGAATTCTGCATGCTTATTACTGTACAGAAGCTTATTAACATTGAAGATGACTCAAGTAAAAAGCACAATACAAATAGTTCAAAACGGAAATGGTAAACTCTCTAAAACAACCCCCCCCCCCAATGCAGGTTGAAGTTTAGAATCAAAATGAAAACAAAACCAAAAAACAAACAAACAAACAAAAACAACAACAAAAAGTCCTAAGCCTTTCAAATGTTCAGCCTGTACTTAAAAGTCCTTCTCTTAAATCTGTTTGGAAAGATTAGACAATATGTTTGCTGATAAAATTTTCCAGCAGGATCAAAGTGTACATTTATATACAGACTTTATTAGAGATCTAACGTATCACGGAGGCATTGCATCAATACCAGACTCATATTAAACTGGATATAGAAAATAAGTTAATGCCGGATTAAGACCGCCTAGCAGGACAGCTTGCGATTGCCATAAATGTTACAGCAAGCTTGGAGCATTCTAGTCCATTAGTATTTAGTCCAAAATACAGAAGACCAAAGTTAATGCTTGTATTCTGTTTGCAAAGCAAGGTTATAGCACTAATAAATAAGCTTTTTTAGAACTCTAGAGGTTGAACAACATACAAAAGCATGTCTTCATAATGTAGTTCATAGTCCCAGGGGCCAGAAGGTAAGGGGCTGGAGGAGGGGCAGGAGACAACCTCGGGCGACATTCTGAGAGGAAGCGCTCTGGCAGCTTTAGCTCGTGACTATCTCTTTGCTGTCCTCCATGAAGCGGGTGAAAGGGAAGTTGGTTCCATTCTCGCTGCTCTTCATTTTCTTCAGGGGAGCACTGGATTCCGAATTCCCCAGTTTTTCCACGTTCCCTGTCAGCCCACTGATAGGTGAGCTGCTCCCGCTGCCCAGGCTTCCAGGAATTGGGGGGATGCCGCCATTCTGAATGACAGAGATCTCGTTGGCCTTTATGGACAGCCCGTTGGACAGTGCTGCTGTATACTGGTTCCAAAAGCTGGACGGATCCCCGCTTCCTGACCTCGCCGCCAGATCCTTCTGTAACATTTTCGGGAACTTGACAGGATTGCCTCCTAGAAACCTCATGGGGTCATCCACTGAGAGCCGCTGGCCCCGGCTTGCAGGGGTGCTGTTCCACATATGGGTGTCCATGTGGACCTTCAGATTGCCTTTTGTTGTGAACGCTCTTCCACAGATAGTGCAAGCGAAGGGCTTCTCTCCAGTGTGAGTTCTCTCGTGGATCTGCAGGGCACTCGAAGAAGAGAAGGTGTTACCACACTTGCTACAATAGTGCTGTTTGGGAGTTCTCAGGGGCAGAGCTGGGAGCAGAACTGGGGATGTCTCAGAGGACGACAGAGGCCCCTGAGGGACATGACTAGTGGGGGTGTCCTTACTGTCCCGAGGAGAAACGTGCACAAAGCCGATGACCTCTGTTTTGATGAGAGACAGCAGCCAGTTGGCGGGAATCACTGCAGAGTTCTGATTGGGGCCGAGGTTGGAACTGGGCTCAAAGAGCTGCGATGGCAGATCTCGCATCTGATGTGTCAACATGTGCTGCTTTAAGTTACCCTTTGTGGAAAAGCCACGATTGCAAACTGTGCAAATGAACGGTCTCTCTTTGGTATGACTTCTTTAGTGAATGTCCAGGGCACTCTGACAAGCAAAGGTCTTGCCACAAATGTCGTAAGCAGTGTTTTTAAATTTACTCTGGTCTCTAAAAGGGAAGAGGATTCCCAGAGAATCTTCTTTGATGATTTTCTCTGCATGACTAGAAGTCAAGTCCAAAGCACCTCTGTTCACTGGGGTGGGAGACAGACCATTGGAGAACTCGTCTGGTCCCACTCGCTGTGGCTTTTCCTCCATGCCCGGTAACTTGTGGAATTCTTGGGTGCTGTTGGATGGGGACAGAGCCTGCATGGAAGAGGTAGACTCTGAGATGGCTGGGCTGCCTGCACTCTGGCTCTCCACGTCGCCACCTACTGAGGACGAGTCGTTGGTCAGCACATCCCCTTCCATGGATCCGTTCTTCACAGACTTCAGGCTGGCCTGCAGCTGATTTTCCAGAGCAGCGATGCTCGACATCTCGAGGGGCAGAGGTGAAGACGACAGGCTATCTTGGGAAGCGTCTGCTGACTTGGGTGTGTCCGGGATGCTGCCCTCAGGACACTCTTCCATATTCTCATCTGAGAAGTTGTCTAAGTCGTCGAAATTTTTCTCATCAAAGGAGCCTGTGTCAGACTCCATGGACTCAGGGTAGTTGTCAGGGACTGGGGTGTTGGGGATCTGGCCTCCCATGTGCATACGGATATGCTGCGTCTTCTCTTCCTGGGTGTTTCCACCATCTGAGCTGATTCTTCAGTCTGCTTTCTGGAATGGCTGTCTCATCGGCTGGACCTCTGCTCCTTTTTCCTTGGTTTTGATCGTGAGGTGCTCTGTGGCCCCGTAGGGAGGTCCAGTGGTCAAAAGGAGGGGCCTGGATGGGGGGGCTTCTAAATCCATGCTCAGGTTGAACTGAAAGGTTTTCTCTCTTCCAGGCTGTCGTCTGGCTCAGTCAACAATGGCTGCTTGTGAACAGAACGTCCAAGGGTCCAGTAGCTGTTCACTCCACAAGGCTGGTTGTCTAAGGGGGTCTTCAGTATATGCTGGACTCACAATCAAGCCTGATGTGAGGCCGGTGGAGGAAGACACTTGCCAGCCAGCCTGCAAAGACTGAGGCTTCCTTCTTTCTCTTGTTCTTTATATAGGCCTCTAGCTGAAGGTGTGGCCTGGGTTATGGGTGGGTCTTCCCTAATTAAATCCAATCTGGACTACAGGTGTGTGCTCCCAGCTCAGAGATCCAGACTAACTAGAAGTGGGCCTTCCCGCTTCAAGTGATTTAATTAAGTGAATATCACTCACAGGTGTGCCCATATGCATTTGGGTTTTAGTGACTTCCTGATAGAGTCAGGTTGATGCCAGCCTGTAGCAGATGCCTTTGTTGCTGTTGTTGTGGTTGTTTTTAGTGTTTGTTTCTTTGTCTTTAAATGGGATATTTTCTTTATTAATAATGTGGGCTTTCTGTTGTTTTTGTTGCTATGGAAGACCATCCCTCATCCACAATGATCTGATAGGATGTCTGGGATTATTTCAATCTTCTTGTATCTGTTGAGGTGCAATGTGTGCTTTGAGATTTACTGTAGTTTCTTTAATGAGTGTGGATGCCCTTGCATTTGGAGCACAGATATTCAGAATTGAGAGTTCATCTTGGGAGATTTTACCTTTGATGATTATGAATTGCCCCTCACCCCTTGTCTTTTTTGATAACTTGGGGATGGAAGTCGATTTTATTCGATATTAGAATGGTTACTCCAGCTTGTTTCTTGGGACAGTTTGTTTTGAAAATTGTTTTCCAGTCTTTTACTCTGCTGTAGTGTTTGTCTTTGACACTGAAGTGTGTTTCCTGTACACAGCAAAATGTTGTGTCTTGTTTGTGTATTCAGTCTGCTAGTCTATGTCTCTTTATTGGGGAATTGAGTCCATTAATGTTAAGATAATTAAGATATTAAGGATTAAGGAATAGTGATTGTTGTTTCCTGTTATTTTTTATATCATTTTTAATGTTTGTGTGGCTATCTTCTTCTGGATTTGTTGAAAGAAGATTCCTTTCTTGCTTCTTTTAGAGTGTAGTTTCCCTTCTTGTATTGGTGTTTTCCATCTATTATCCTTTGTAGGGCTGGATTTGTTGAAAGGTTTTGTATAAATTTGGTTTTGTCATGGAACATCTTGGTTTCCTCATCTATGGTAATTGAGAGTTTTGCTGATTACAGTAGTCTGGGCTGGCTGGCATTCGTGTTCTCTTAGGGTCTGTATAACATCTCCCCAAGATCTTCTAGCTTTCATAGTCTCTGGTGAGAAGTCTGGTGTTATTATGATTGGTCTGACTTTACATTTTATTTGACCTTTTTTCCTACTCGTTTTTAATATTCTTTCCATGTTTTGTGCATCTGGTGTTCTGACTATCATGTGACCTGAGGAATTTCTGTTGTGGTCCAATGTATTTGGAGTTTTGTACACTTCTTGAATGTTTATATGCATCTCTCTCATTAGGTCAGGGAAGTTTTTTTCTATAATTTTGTTGAAGATATTTACTGGCCCTTTAAGTTGGAAACCTTCACTCCCTTCTATTCTTATTATCCTCAGGTTTTTTATTCTAATTGTGTCCCTGATTTTCTAGATATTTTGGGATAGGAGCTTTTAGCATTTTGCATTTTAAATGCAAAATACTTTTTATGGTATTATCAATGTTTTCTATGGTATCTTCTGCACCTTAAATTCTTTCTTCTATCTCTTGTATTCTGTTATTGATGCTTGCATCTATGACTCCTGATCTCTTTCCTAGGTTTTCCATCTCCGTGGTTGTGTCTCTTTCTGATTTCCTTATTGTTTTTATTTTCATGTTCACATCCTGGATGCATTTATTCAATTCTTTCACCTCTGTGATTGTGTTTTCCTGTAACTATTTAAGGGACTTTTTGTGTTTCTTCTTTAAGGTCTTTTATCTGTTTACCTGTGCTGTTGTATTTTTTTAAGGAAGTTATTCATGTTCTTCTATCATCAACATGCGATGTGATTTTAAATCAGAATCTTGCTTTTTCCATGTGTTTGGCTATCCAGGGTTCTCTGTGGTGGGAGAACTGCCCTCTGGTGATGCCAATTAATGTTGATTTCTCTTGCTTTTGTTCCTGTCTTTGCCTCTTGTCATCTGGTTATCTCTGTTGTTAGCTGGTCTTGCTGTCTCTGACTGTGGCTTGTCCTGCCTGTGCTCACAAGTTTGTCAGCACTACTGGGAGACCAGCTCTTTCCTGGAGGAATTTGTGTATTTAGTATTGTATGACAGAATCAGCTCCAGGCAAAGAGGGAAACTGGAATGTTTCTGTCCCAGGCTGCCCCCTATTTCCTGTGTCCTGAGGATTTTGGGTGGGACCCTCAGAGCAGAAGTGATGGTCTTATCTATGCTTGTCTGCACTCCTGGGAGGCTGAGTCTCTCTCTGTTGGATTTGGGTATGGAGCGCTGTGACATAGGATCAGCTCCTTATTTTTAATTTTTATTTTCTTGACAGATATACTGAACACTTCAAGAGTGCATGTGTGTGAGTATGTGTGTGTGTTAGAGAGGGAGGGATACAGGGAGGGAGAGATGGGGGGAGAGAGAGAGAGTGAGAGAGAGATAGAGGAAGGGAGAGAGGAAGAGAGAGGAAGAGCGAACTTACATGTGGATGCCAGAGTCCAACATTGAATTGTGTGTCATCTTTCCTCAGGCTCTATTCTTTTTGATAGTTATTTATTTTTGTGACAGGTAAAACCTTGTGCTCTTAAGTTTTCCAAACTTGCTAACAATTCCTTACGTATCTTTGTGTCCTGACTCTCCATCACTGGAAATACATGTTTTGAATGAATGTGATTTCAGGGGCATCAAATCCAGTCCTTACAGTTGCACGACAAATACTTCATCACTTGAATCATCTCCCTAGTCACACTTCTCCAAATGTTTATTGGTTATGTGTGTTTCTTTCTTTGAGAAGAAAGAAATTAGTTAATTTTTAATTCTTAGGATTATTTCCTATTCAACTCAAGTTCTTCACAGAGCTTTGGCTTGTGTCTTCAAATGCCTTGTCTGTGCTTTCCTCTAGCAGTCTCAGAGTTTTGTATCATACACTAAGGTCTATGATATATTATGAATATTTTTGTGTAAGATGAGATTTATAGATATAATTTCATTATGTTGCATGTAGACAACTGATTGCCTGGCACTATTTGTTAAAGAGATTTCTTTCTTAATGTATATTTTTGATACTCTTGAAAAGAATTTTTTGTCTAATATCTTCTGCCAATTTTTTTCTTATTGTGTGACACCTATAACAAATCTCCCATCATTCTTGAATTCCTATAGATATTATTCCACTCTTCACCTTCTCTCTCTCTCTCTCTCTCTGGTATTAAAGATTGTTGTGTTTGATGTCACCTTCAACTTTGATACATACGTATGGAGATGGAAAAAACAGGAGAGTCAGAATAGAAGAATGTGATCTGGGCATTATAGAAGGAAGATCTCAAGTTCAATGGTAGAAATGTAAATCTACCTAAAAGTAAACAGGAGGTCTGGACCTAACTGAGAAAACCTCAAAGAAGCTAGAGCTCATGAATAAAAAAGAAAACATCCGAGTTGGGAATTTATGTCTTTTCTTCAATAAGTAGACTGTGTATCTCTAATGTAAAACTGAAACTCTGATAATAAAATAGTCTAAATGCCATAATGCTTGTATTTCATAATCTATTACATAATTCCAGGCTGTGAAATTTGTATGGCCATCTGTTATGATGGAATAATTTCAAAATACACCGTATGGTAATCTCTCATCTGCAGTGTAGTCAGTTGGAACCTCACTTGGCTCATTTTGTATGTGGGATATATCACCCCTTTTGCTCTCAATAATATTATTTTATGTCCAACAGTACCTATTATTCTGCCAGTCACAGTTCTTGAGTCTTTTAGCCATCCAACAACACCCACTGTGCACTATTTTCTATTGCTCCCATTTCTGATAAAATAACTGTACCTGCTTCTACTGTTTGTTTTTAAATTTTAACCTCCATAGAAAACTCTATTATAAGGGTTGGAGAGATGGCTTAGTGGCTGAAGCACTTGATCCTTTTACAGAAGATCTGCCTGGTTCCTTGCACCCATATGGTGGCTTCAAACCACTAAACTGCAGTGCTAAAGAATCTGATGCGCTCTTCTGACCTCCAGGGGCACCAGAAATGCTCATAAATACATGTGGGGAAGGTATTCATACAGAAATAACAAAAGGAATAAATATAAAGAGAAGAGAAAATGACACTGTACAGCTTTTATAGAACACAGAGGAGCTTTTCCCCAGTTAGTTGTTTTAAAAAAAGGATATAGAATATGGCCCCAAGGAACACATAGTGCAACTCAGAAATGTATTTGCAATTGTTGAAAATATATCTTCTCTGTGAGATCAGTGAAGGTCCAGTGAAAAGGTGGTCAGCTGAACTTGGGAAGCTGACTTATATTAAAGCTGAACCCCAAAGTTAACCATGGGAATCATCTTTATGATCTTCTACCTTATTTATTGAGCCAGGCTCTCTCAAACAAATCTAGAGGTCACTGCTACGGTTAGTTTCACAAGCCAGCTAGCTCTGGAGCTGCCCTGTGTCCCTCGTCTCTGCCTTCCAAGGCTGGAATTAGGGTTAGCAACTGTGATAGGAATTAGTTTAGGAATATGGCTCTTCTCTCCCACCTGGCTTTTACAAATGTCCTGGGGATCTGAATTCCAGTCTTGGGTTTGCATGGCTAGCACTTTAACTCCTAATGTACTTCTCCCAGACCTTTTTTTTTTTTTTTTTTTTTTTTTTTTTTAACTTAACACAAGAGAAATTTGCCTGTTTGCTTTTTTACCTTCTCTTAGCTAAACTTCAATGTTGACACAAATTTAGCACAGCAGCCATTATGTGTCGCTTGCCTCTGCTGTTGCTTGCTGGAAATTACTAAGATAGAAAAGCATTTAGAATGGCTTTCCAACTTTGCGTGTTGATAGAGTAACCATGAAAAGCAGTCTCTACTTCACTGCCACCCATTCCTACAGCAGGCATCATGCTGGAGATTGCCTTCACCAGCAAGCTTTCAGTGGAATGGCCTGAAATTTCTGCTTCTTCCTTTATTTGTTAGTAAGCATCAGAAATCATCCATCTGAAAAAAAACCCCAAAACAAACAAACAAACAAACAACCCCAAAACCAACCAACAAACAAACAAAACAAAAAACCAAAACCATCATTTGCACTGATAGTGTTTGTCCCTGTTTCTGCATCAATGTTTTGTTCAACCATATTAGACCTGGAGTCGTGATTATTTTTTGTTAACTTGACACAAATGAGAGTCACCTGTAAGAAAGAACCTTAACTGAGAAATTGCGTCCTTTAGATTGGCTGGTTGCTATATCATGGGGCATTTTCAAATAATACTAATGTAAATAATTGTTGTAGGAGGGCCCAGCACTCTGTGAGTGGTGTCTTTCCAAGGGAGATAGGTCTTTGGTTTATAAGAGAAGTAGCTAGGTATAGCCCAGGAAGCAAGCCAGTAAATACCATTTCTCCCTGGTCTTTTCTTTAGTTTCTGCCTTCAGGTTCCTCCTTGGATTCCTTTCTTGGTTTCCCTTAATGCTTTGCTCTATTCTGATAAACCTTTTTCACATTGGAGTAATATATCAGTGTTTTATCTCAGCAATTGAGAAGCAAACCAGAGGACCTGGCTAATTTTTAAGTGAAGATTGTTTTAAGCTTGTTCCAAATCAGCACATTACTCCTAAGAAAGAAACAGATGCCACGCTTATAAGATTTCTTGGTCCTCTGTCATATGTCTTATATCTCACCATGTACCTCGGGTGATCTTGAATTTTCTGTTCCCCTGCTTTTCTGGGGCTGAGTTTATAGGCATGCACCACCAGGCTTGGTGTCCTGATAAGCTTGTTTCGTAACATTGCTGTTAAATAAAATCATAGAGTAGCAAGTACAATAAGGAGAAAGATTTCCTTTCTAATACTTCTGTAGTATGTATTTTGGGGCCCAGAGGTGGTTCCGTACCCTCCATTTCCTCCTTCTCAGCGTGTCCAGATGTCACTGCAAACCGGGTGAGAAGGATGGAGAATGCAACAGGTAGGGTTCCACAGGATCCTCGTTGGGTTGGGAGTCAATGGTTAGTGAGGGTGGGGAGGGGAAAGAAGGCCTTCTCTGAGGATCTTAGTGTTACTGCTCTTTTAGATGAGGACCTTCTCGAATGATCTTCAATGAAACAGCTAAGATGATTTTAGCTTGTGTACATGCCTTTATTAGAAATGGACATGTACATATACATTTTATTCTAGGTGAACCAGGGCTATATATATATACATGAACCTTGAAGAGTGGAAATGGGGTTTTTCTTAGGGTGAAGTTTCATTGGCTGAGGCTTAAGGTATTAGGGATACCTCATTTGCATGAGGAGGAATTCCAGGAAGTTGAGCCTGTAATTTCACCAGGGGTTGTGTGTTATCCTCCAAGTAGAATGTGGGTTGGTTTCCCCAGATCAGGCCAAGAAGAGGAAGCCCCATTAAGAAAAGGCTGTCCTCCATTTTGTGCTGAGTTCAGGAAAGTTGTCCAGACATGGTAGATACAACCTATTTAGCGAGGTGGAACAACATCTACAAAGATTTACTTATTTATTTAATAAAAAAGCGTTCCTGCCATAGGAGAAACAACAATATGAACTAACTAGTACCCCCAGAGCTCCCAGGGACTAAACCACCAACCAAAGAGCACACATGCTGGGACTCATGGCTCCAACTGCATATGTAGCAGATGATGGCCTAGTCGGTTATTAATGGGAGGAGAGGCCCTTTGTCCTATGAAGGCTCTATGCCCCTGTGCTGAGCATTTTTGATTTTTTCTTTCTTAATTTCAATTTTGGAACATTTTGTTGAATTATTTCTGCAATTCTTATTTTATAATTCTTCTGTCGCCTCTTCTTGCACTGTTGATCCATTTTTTTTATATTTAATTTTCCTTATCTTTTATTTTACTTGGGTATGTATCATTGTCTAATTGTTTTTTTCATTTTTCTATCTATTTTCATTGCCTGTTTGTGTTTTTTTTTTTTTTTTTTTTTTTTTTTTTTTTTTTTTTTTTTTTTTTTTTTTTTTTTTTTTTTTTTTTTTTTTTTTTTTTTTTTTTTTTTTTTTTTTTTTTTTTTTTTTTTTTTTTTTTTTTTTTTTTTTTTTTTTTTTTTTTTTTTTTTTTTTTTTTTTTTTTTTTTTTAGAGATTGGCTTACTTTTTTAACATTTAAATTTATTTTAATATTTAATCTAATATTTAAATTTAAACTGATGTATGTGTTTGTTTGTGGTCATGTGCACACGAGTACAAACAACTACAGAAGTCAGAAGAGGGTGTTGTTCATCCTTAGGAACTAGGCTCACAGGGGGTTTTGAGCTGTTTGATGTGTTTGCTGGGAACTGCTCAAGTTCTCTGGGAGAACAGTGTGTGATTTTAACTGTCAGGCCCTCTAACTTCTGTGTCTTTTTTAGTAAGTTAGTTTCATTTAGTAAAATCAGTATCTGTAGGCTAGAAGTTAAATGTACTTATATTTGATTTTTGCCCCCTATGTCATTATTTTATCCAAAATTGTATCTTTTCTTTAAAAAAAAATTCTGCTTAATGTTAGAAACTTTTTTCAAATACCTAGAGAATTTTGACTGTCAATAAGTATGTGAAAATTAGTCATTAACTATCTAACTTGTGGGGTAGGCACTGCTTCCTACCTAATTTCACTGTTTGGTAAGTGAGCTGATGACCATGTTTGGTATTATTTTTCCACCCAGATCTTTTCCTTTTAGATTCTCTAGAGAAAAATTAAATCAATTTCCTTCCAGGAGGGTCTGTCATTGGTTGTTGGCATTAGAGTTAGAAAAAAAAAGGGGGGGGGGCGATGAAGAGTTCTCATGTTTCAATGTGCATCTGGTAAGAGAATTCTGTGTGTCCTGTTTTCTATACTTTTTTCAGATTCATCCTCTATAGTAGGTAAACCTCAGTTTTCTATCCAGGAAGGGCCTAGCTGTCGTGTAATTATATATCTATTTCTTTACTTGTAGAAGTTCAACTCTTTTGTTATGGATAGCTCTGTCAGTGGGTGTTTCAGAATCTTGTATTTTGTTTCTCCTGAATTTTCTTTATGGTTGCTTTTATTATTTTTAAAAAATATTATTTATTGTTATTTACGGTTGTTTAGCCTCAGTTATCTAGCCTATGTTAGTGTGGCCATTATCTTTCTTAGAGTAATACTTGTGGTTTAATTAAAAACCTGGATATTTATCTAAGTAAGATATTAGGAAGAAACAAGTGTGCTTCATTTGTAAACTAGAAACAATTTAGATACTTTCAAATGTCTAGGTTTTTATATTAATAAAATGTGATTTAAAAATGTTGACATGCTGAGTGTTTTGCAAAATTGATCAAAATGCCTCCCCCCAAGAAACTAAAACCCACAAACAGATTAAATTTCTGAAAGTGTTAAAAGTAACTCCTTTGTGACAGTTAAGCTACTTCTATTGTCATGCACTTAATACGCCTCTTAATAATCAGGAAGGAATCTACAATTTTCTCAGCAGACCAGTTCCATACTTTAATCATTTTAACTTTTTTTGATGCAGGTAAGTGCCAAAATATCTCCTCACTGCAGCTGCATATTCCCAGTCCGGAACATTCTTTCCAGCATGACTTAATTATATTTATCAACGTTGTAACAACCATTTTTTATGTGGGGGAAGGTAACAGACACTTCTTAGAGTGGAGTACTAATATGAAATTTTGACGGGAAATGGTATTTAGCTATGAGGAGAAGCAGTTGTGACAATGATGACGACGATGACTACGTCAACAATGATGACTACGATGATGATGATGAGGAGGAGGACCGCCATAGAGTTTTTGAAACATACGACTTTATTTTTTAGGACTCTGGGCCCACCCGACCGTTTTTACTTAATTTTTCTGTTTGGCTGGCTGTCTATTTATTTATAGATGCGTCTTGTGGCCAAGTTTTTAAGTTACTCTGTGGCTGAGAGTGTCGTGACCTCCCGACCTTTTGTTACCTCTGACCTAGTAGGATTGCAGGCACAGGGCTCTTTCTCCACCACTTTGTAGCTTTCCCTCGTATGCTGCTAGCTTGATTACCATTAAGATGGAGGTCCTCCAATGGGCCAGAGCGCCGCTATTTTTCGGGGGTGGGGGGGAAGGGGGCGTGGCAGGAAGAACCTATGTCAGAGCGCCTTGACGTCACTTCCACGTGCCTTTTATAGGGGAGCCGCCCGCGTGTGAGGCAGACGCCGGCGAGGCTGCCGGGTGCTGTGGTTCTCCGAGGTTCCAGTCTGCCGTGTGCTTCTGCGCCAGCGCCTTCCAGCTTCCGAAGCGAGGGCCGAGGGCCGAGGGCCACCGTGAGTTGGTTTTCCTGAGGGGACCCAGGGAAGCGGGCCGAGGGCGGTGGCAGCAGGTTGGAACTGGTCTACACAACCTGTGGGAGTCGCGCCCAGCGGCCGGGCAGCGAAGAGGCCTTAGCCCTCAGTGCCTCTCGGCTGGGCACCGAGGCCCACCGGGTTCTCGCCCCTCGGCTGGGCACCAAGGCCCACCGCTCTCGCGCCCGTCGGCCGGGCACTGAGGCCCACCACGTTGGGGACCCTCGGCTTGGCACCGAGGCCCACCGCGTTCGGGACCCTCGGCTTGGCACCGAGGCCCACCGCGTTCTGGCCCCGCCCCTCGGCTGGGCCCTGCCCCTCGGCTGGGCCCTGCCCCTCGGCTGGGCCCTGCCCCTCGGCTGGGCACTGAGGCCCACCGCGTTCGGGACCCTCTTGCTTGGGTAGCGAGGCCTTGAATCCTTAGCGCCCGTCGGCTGGGCACTGAGGCCTACCACTTTCGCGCCCAACGGCTGGGCAGCGAGGAGGTCTCAGTCCTTAGCGCCCCTTGGCTTTGTGCCCTTGCCTGGGCAGGGAGATTTGGGGCCTTTGGTCCTCTCAGCAGGGAAGGGAGTCCTCTCACCTTTGTGCTCTTGGGTGGTAGAGGTTAGACCTTCCACTTGTGGTTTCGTGCTTTGTGCTTCTTGGCAGGGCAGCGAGGACCTCTGAGTTTCTGAGGACCTTTGAGCTGTAAGATGGCCTCCTCTACACGCGCCCCCAGCCCTATGCAGTCACTTCGGGAAGAAGCAGTGTGTGCCATCTGTCTGGATTATTTTAAGGACCCCGTGTCCATTGGCTGTGGGCACAACTTCTGCAGAGTGTGTGTGACCCAGCTGTGGGGCAAGGAAGATGAACAGGACCGGGAACAGCCTGCTGTGGATGAAAGCATCATCCGGGAGTTTTTGCTTCGTAGGTACAGAGAGCAGCAGGAGGCGCTTCAGCACAGAGCGCAGGCGGGACGCTTGGTGGCTCATAGCCATCCAGGGCAGCGGGGCAGTGCAGACTCTGTGAGGGGTGCCGAAGAACAAGGATTGGTTCGTGACCTGAGAATTAGAGAAGAAGAAGAGAGAGATGAACCCCCAAACAATGGCCGCCAGTACCACCAGTATGGCCGCTACCATCGCCATCACCACCTTCCAATCTCCCTCCGTGGTCCCCCTCATCTGTCTGTGCGTCGGCATCTCAATCTAGACGCCCTAGTTGCTGCTCCACCTCGTCTCACAATACAGGTCTTTAGGTGCCCGCAATGCAGAAGGACTTTTCCAAGTCGCAGTTTTCGACCCAATTTGCAGCTGGCCAACATGGTCCATATAATTCGCCAGATTTGCCATAGTCCATGAAGTTTGCAAAGCATGTGCTCCAAATATGAGGAAACCCTGGAGCTCTTCAGTAAGGTAGAAAAAAAAAAGCCTAGGTGTAGGTGTGTTTAGGTTCCTGGCACCACAAAAATATGAATGTGGTGCCATTGGCTAGGTTCCTGGCACCACAAAAATATGAATGTGGTGCCATTGGATGAAGTAGTTAAAGAAAACAAGGAACAAAAACCCTGAGAAACCTATAGTACTTTGCAGTCTCAGTGCTAACCCCAGTTTTGGGGAGAAATTAAATTCAAAATTATATCAGTGCCTGCAGCTTTAAATTGGAAAGAGTAGTTGTATGTAGCTCAGTTTCAGAATGATTGTTTGCCTAGCATGCCCTCCCCTTTCCAATTCATTTTGAATTAATGACTATCAAGCTTCAGTTTTAGGAAATATTAGTCCTTTGTTGCTATTAGCAGAGAATTTACTTGTGGGAATGAAGAAAACTGCTTTGCTTAGCTTCAAAATTAGGCTTTCAGAACTGAATGTTTTCATGAGCCTGGTATTTGAATACTTAGAAGATTTTTGAGGTTGTTAATAGCTGATTTGGGAACATACTTTATAGGAATCTATGTCAGTAGTTTTATAGTAATGCCATACTTAGATTTTTAGCTAAAGTTGAAAAGTTGTCAAGGTAAACTGTGCTATCTGAGGATTGCTTTGGAAATCTGAGGATTGTTTTTGTCATTATAAGCTAAGGAAGAATATGCTTAGTTCACATTTGCTTTGGAAGATGTGGAGATTTTTCAAAGTTTTTGCTAGATCTGAAGTTCCTTTGTCATTAAAGAGAACTACATTCAGCATTTGGACAACAATTCCAACACTAGGGAACCAATGAAAAGTTGAAATGGAAAATGTGAAACTTTGAAAAATTGAAACTTTCACTGAAATGCAGTGGCCCTAAAATGGCAATAGGCAAATATTAACATTTTTGTTGTGAAGTATTTAAAGCAAAACTTGCCAAAACCATGTATATTGGTATATGTTAACAGATTCTTACAAAAAAATGCCTAATTTTGTTGGCCCAGAACCAAATTTAAGAACCAGATTTATGAATATTCTATCTTTAAATTTAAGTTAATATACAAAATAATGGATTTCATTAAGAGGGTTTCATATTGTATATCATTGTACTTTGCTCATATTTGCCTCCTATATTGTACTTTTCTCCCAACTAGTCTCTATTCATATCACATGATGTCAGATACAAAAAATTACTAAGCCTAAATACTAAAGATTTTTCACCATTACCCTTTCTTGCAACCCTATCCTCCTTCCCTTTAGAGCCTCTTTTTCCTATGTAGACCCCATTCATCAATGCTATTTCAAGAAAAAAACCACAATATTCAGAAATACTTTAGGTGGTGTGTAACAAGTTAAAAATCTGTATGTGGTAGCTTTGAGAGGATAAATGTGTTTCACCTTGTCCAGTTTTTACTGAATAGGTTCAAAAAGACTGGAATTTAGATAAGTCTGATTGTTTTGACTAGAAACTTAAAGAGAAACTTGTGTGTAAACTGTAAATGCAGATATGCATTGCATTTATTTTTCAGTTTTCTTATGTTTTTGTTTCTGTTCTTATTTTTTCCTTGCTTTGTTTAAGTAGAAGGAAACTGTTAATGCCTTGCTAAAAGTGACTTAAGGTTTATTGTATTTTATACAGTAACCAATAAAAATTTAAGTTTCACAGTGACATGCTTATATCATCTGAATAAAGTTATTTTAAAATTTAAAGAGATTGAATAAAAATTTAATTTAAAAGAAAAAGTGTTGAAAGAAGTAGATGATCAAAAAAATCTAATTATATCAGAGCCTGCAAATAGTATGCCTGTAGAAGAGTAACTATTACCTAAATTAGAATCAGAATGGCTTCCATTCCTGTGGAGGTTTGAATATGCTTGGCCATGGGAAGTGGTACTGTTAGACAATGTGGTCTTGTTGGTAGAAGTTGGTCACTGTTAGGGTAGGCTTTTAGGTTTTACATTTACGTTCCACCCAGGGCAGAAGAGATGATCCTCTTGTTCCCTGCAGAAGAGTCTTTTGGTTGCTTTGGATCAAGATATAGAACTTTTGTCTCTTCCAGTGCCATGTCTGTCTAGATGCTGTCATGCTTCCTGCCTTGATGATAGTGGACTGAACTTCTGAAACTCTAAGCCAGCCCCAATTAAATATTGTCCTTTATAAGAGGAAAAAAATGCTCAGAGAATGGGAAAGTTGGTAAGATGTTCTAAAATTAAGCTAATAAATGAAAATGTAACATATCCATGTTTTCCTTGTTGGAAAACACTAAGCACTTGATATGTTCTTTCATATGAAAGGAAATAAAAATTTGCAGTTATATCTAATTCTGAGTTTTTAAAGCTACAAATGAAAAACATAAATTCTACATAAGTACTACACAGATCCAACTATAAAGATGTTGTTATGCTATGAATCTATTATGTTCTCTCTTAAGTCTGTTGTCAAGATAAAGCTAATGTACTTTAGCTATTTGTTAAAATTGGTCCTTTGTCTTAGGGCTTCTATTGCTGGAACGAAACACTATAACTAAAATCAAGCAAATTGGGGAGGAAGGGTTTATTCAACTTAGACTTCCACACTGCTGTTCATCACCAAAGGAAGTCAGGACAGGAACTCAAATAGCACAGGACCCTGGAGGCACGAGCTGGTGCAGAAGCCATGAGTTGTTCTGCTTACTGGTTTGTTTGCCATGGCTCACTCTAGTGTGCACACCCCCCCCCTTTTAAAAAAATTTGTTACACACACAGTTTTTGAAAACTTTTTACTGTTTGTTAATGACACATCATACACCCCAATTCTACTCATCTGTCCCTTCATACTCTGTCCTTGCAACTCCCCTCCCTGACCCCAAAAGAAAAAAAAAATGTGGAAGTTGTAGTGTGTGACAGTGTGTCCCAAAGTATATTGTTCTGTCCACACTTCTTGCAAATGTTAATTGCTGTGAGTCATTGGTTTGATTTGAGGCCTCTGGCTTCTGCTACTCTATCAATACTGGATCCTCAGTGGGACTCTCAGATATCCCATTGCCCTGTATCATGGAGATCCTTCAGCTTTGGATCTTCAGGACCAGCCCTTCACATGGTCCAGTTCACTGATTGGGTAGATGTTTTGGTGACCCAACTCAAAGCCTTGGATCTGAGCTGGTTGAACTGCTTGTACCTACACCACCAGGGTGAGCCCTCCAGTACTTTCCCAGGTAGCTTACTCAATGCTGCAGCTGGCCAGGGGCAGACCCACCTCTTTTCTCATGCCCTGGTGCCATCTCACCTATTTCCATGCCAGCTGGGCCAGCTCTACTGTGCAGCCCAGGTGAATGAAGTACAGGGCCTGATCTTGAGTGCTGCAGCACAGCCTGCTTTCTTCTAGAACCCAGGAATGACACTACCCACAATGGGCTGGGTGCTCTTGAGAAAATGCCTTACAGCTGGATCTCATGAAGGCATTTCCTTAACTGAGGCTCCCTCATCTCTAATAGCTCTAGTTTCTGTCAGCGTGACACAAAACCAGGTAATGCAACTGAACCCTTGTGAACTTGATACACAAACACATTGCATCCTTTCCTTTCTTATCTCCAAATACCTTAAACAGTCCCATAGTCTTTACAAGTTCAAAAATTACAATTTCAGTCCCTTTAAATAGCCAGTTTCCTCTAAAATTCAGTCTTTTAAAATCCAAACTCTCTCAATTGTGGGCTCAAAAACAAAAATAAAAAACTAAACAAAAAAACAAAAGTAAACCAAAAACAAACAAACAAAAAAAAAAACAAAACCTCCAAAACAAACAAAAAATACTTTCTTACTCCAAGAGGAAAAAACTAGGGTACAGTCACAAAGCAAAATCAAATTCTAACCATCCCAATATCTGGGATACACTCACCATCTTCTGGACCCCTCCAAAGTGCTTGGGTTGCTTCTCCAGCTTCAGCTGGCTTCATTCCATTGTTGCTGCTGTTCTTGGTTGGTGTGTTATGTGGCCAAGCCTTGGCAGTTCTCCCTGACCGATTCATGCCTTCAATACCAGTAATACCTGGATGATTCTTACATATTAAGGAGTCTGGCTGACAGCAGAAGGTACAACCTTGGTTACCTGTTGACATTGATGAAGCACTTCCTGAAAGATTTTGCCTCAATGATGCTAGTAGTCTCCTCTCAATCCCCACTAACTTCTTAGCTACAACTAATCAACACAATTTTCTCAGTAATGCACTTCAGTGATGCTGGTGTCTTGTTAATTTCAGCTGACTCCAGCCCCAGCTGACTAGAATGACAGAATCTTAATTGAAAATAGCAAACAGCCCTGATAGGAACTTTAAAATTCTCTCTGAAATTTCAGTCAGGCCCCTGTCATCTGCACTGCTCTCAACATTCTTATCGTCCAAGCTTCTTAAGAATATCCCACTGAACTCTTAACATTTAATGGCTCTTCTTGGCCAAAGTTCCAAAGCCCCTCCACAATCCTCCACAAAACATGGCGAAGTCTGTCACAGCAATACCCTATTATGCTGTTACCAACTTGTCTTAGGGTTTCTATTGCTGGGATAAAACACCATGACCAAAAAGCAAGTAGGGTAGGAAACAGTCTATTCAGCTTACACTTTCACATTCCTGTCCATCATCAAAGGAAGTCAGCATAGGAACAGGGCAGGAACCTGGAGGCAGGGAACTGATACAGAAGCCATGGAGAAGTGCTGCTTATTGGCCTGCTTCCCCTGGCTTGCTCAGTCTGCTTTCCTATAGAGACCATGCTGGACTGGGCCTTCCCCTACTCACCACGAATTGAGAAAATGCCTTGTAGGTGGATGGATCTAATGGAGGCATTTCTTCAACCGAGGCTTCTTCCTCTCTGATGACTCAAACGTGTCAAGTTTATAAAAAAAACAGCCAGTACAGTTCTATTGGCCAAAGCTGGTCTGCTTAACGTAGCTTGCTGAGAGAAAGGGAGTAGGAACTGGATTATCTTTAAGAAATAATATGGCTATCAAACTACTGTCATTAGTTGTGTTCAGAGATAAGGAAGAAAACTGAGTCAAAACTTTGTTCCTAGTTTGACTTTATCTCTATTTCTCCAATAAAGAGGGGAAAAGACCAAGCAGAGGGAACGTAGTAAATTTCTCCAGTGTATTAGGTATTTGAGCAATGTAAAGTAAAAATTAAGTATGTAGTGAGACTCTTTAAAAATGGCTTATTACTCTAAATTTAATGATCTTTTAAAAATAAGTAGTGGAAGTGTATTACTAGTACCAGTTGATCATCATATAGTTTATACATCGTATTTCCTTGTTCCTGGAATGAGCATTATTAAAGCTTACTGTGTCTGGAATGGTGTCTTTGGCAAATAGCATTAAGAAATATATAGACAGGAAAGTTTTTTGCAGATGGAAATCTGCTTTCCTCATTTTCACAACATTACAATTTTTCTCATTTCTTGACCACAAACAGGAAAAAAATAAGGATACTTTTAGATTTAAGCTTTGTTTATAATAACTAGATTTATTTTGTTATCACAGGACGGCCAGATGTGCATAAAAACCACTTTGTGTTTCCCATCATAGATCATATTAACCTCCAGTTTTTTTTTTCCTTTTGGAACAAGGATCAAGCAAATGGTGACCAGACGATCTAGTTTAGAAAAGCATAATTGCCAACTCTGAATTTAGTGGGGGTGGAGAAATTCCTTAGAGGGAAATGGGAATTTAGTTTCAAGATAGTAGTTTCCATGTGCAAGTGAGTTTTGAATTCTCCAAAAAAGAAAAATGAATATTAGAAAAAAGCCTGCAAAAAAATTTGGATAAGTTTATTTTTAAGAAAACTATTTAAAATAAGTTACATGTAATAGCTTACATAGTTTTGTATTACTAAAAATAATGAACTTTTCCACAGACCTTAAAGTTTCTCATCAACACTTTAAAGGAGTTAACTGAGCTGACAGATTTAATTACTGAAAGTAGACTGTCTCATTTCTTATTTCACTTTGACATAAGACTTGGCACAAATCTATTATAAGCAGTGCTCATTTATTGCTGCACTTCTAAGTTATAAATCTGGTTTATATCTATGGAAAATGTAGTATAGTATTGAAGACATGTCTAGTTATCTGGGCAATTTGTTTTATGAGTTTATACTAAATTAAGTAGAAAGCATTTCGAGAATTTGTTCTTCCTCTGTGGGCTGCAAGTCAGTTAGAAAAAGACCTTTTTGAGCTAGGGAGTTCAGAGCTGTTTCCTGAATAGGATCTGATTAAAAAATGATCTAAAAGTCTGATCGATGGTGTCCATTTCCTTTTTCAGTGCAACAAATACATTCAGAATATTGACATTTTTGAAAGGTGGAAACATTGATTCTGTATCACCTGTCCTTTAGTATTTCTTAATATTGGAGGAAATGATTTGGTCAAGAGACAGGCAAAGCTAGTTTTCTCAGGAAATAATTTCTGAAATTTATAATATTTTATGTAGTATACTTTTAGACTTTTAGAATGGCTTAACCAAATTAGATATAACATGTTAAGGTGAATTATAAACAGTTTGGTTGCTGATAGTAAGTGTAATGTGGAGAGAGAAAGCTTTGTCATACTTGGGTAGAAGAGAGGGAAGTGCTACTGTTTCCTTCTGTGGTTCTCTGTTGTGGGCAGGGAGATTGCTTAGAGAGATAGAGGAAGAGAGAAAAAGGACGAGATCAAGGGATTCAAGGAAACAGTTATGAATGGATTGTGGATGGCTGGCCTTTTTTTTTTTTTTTTTCTCTTTGGTTTTGGGGATGGATAGATTTTTTTTTTCCCCTTCAAAGTATAACAAATTTTTGTTTTAGTAATATAGGTGTTTTCTTTACCTTTTAATTCTGTACTTAGTTTTTTGAGCAGGGTTTTATTTAAGCCAAGCTGGATTCAAATTGGCTATACAGTTTAGGATGATCTTGAACTTCATATTCTCCTGCCTCTACCTAATAATTGCTGGAATTATAGGCACACCACACAGCTGCTCTAAATTATATATACTGTTAAAATGTTACACGTATTTTAAAGTTGCCTCTGATTTATTTGATCAGCTCTTTCATGCATTTTGGAGGCTAGGGTTTATACATTCTTTGTTGGTTTGCTTTGTCTTCTTCTTTTTTACTTCCTTGGTGATACTGAGTCATGACTGTATCAAAAACTATTTTTATGTAATTATATAATTTCTTCATTTCCTTTCCTCCTTTAAAACTCTCCCCATACCCTTTCTTTGTTCTTTAAATTCATGGCCTCTTTTCACTAATTGTTGTTTCATGTGTGTATGTATATGTGTTCCTAAGTGTAACCTGGTCAGTCTGTATAATATTACATGTATTTGTTTATGAGCTGACCACTTGGAATTGGATAAGCAGTTAGAGTGCTTTTCTCTAGAGGAGACTTATTTCTTCCACTCTCCACATTCCTTATTTTCCTGGAGTTTCTTGTTTAGAATTGAGGCCTCATGATCTTATAGTCCCTTTCATCGTTGGCATGCTTATTGGTGTTCTTGATTAGCTGATGTTTAGGCATTTACACTGATGAAAATTTATAGTCGCAGCTCCTGATGTTACCAAGAGACATAGTCTCACAGTAAATTTCCTGATTCTCTGGCTCTTAAATTTTTCTGTCTCCCTTTCTACAATGTTCCCTGAAACTTATGTGCAGAATCTGTTTTATACATGTAACCATTGGGACTGGGTTCTAAAATCTGCATTTTGATTGGTTGTAGAGGAATTTTAAACCAGGAACATGGCTACTCTGGTAAGGGATAATATCCAAAGGCCTTCTAGGTGTACATGATCCAGGTGGAATGCAGACATACTCTTGATTACAATATGATCTGGTTGAAATACAGACACACCCTTAGTGTAAACCCTTAATACATCCTTAGTTCAGGATTATGTTAGTTTTATAAAGTGGTTGTAGATTCTCCAAGATCCATGACTTTACTAGCCTTGGGTAGTTTGCTAGGTTTCTAGTTCCAGGCATGATTTCCCTCTGCTTAAACTGGTCTTAAGTCTAGTTAGGTTGCTTAGGACTGTTGGTTTCTTCCTTCCTTTGGCAGCTTACATGGTGTCTTGTGGTACCATGAAAGCCAGTCTTCAGGGAGCAGACATTTAAGTAACTTCAGCTCAGGGGTTTCTGGGCCCTTTATATAAAACTTAGTGTCTTCAGCAATAGGAACTTATTTTCTGCCTCTTACGGCAGGGCAAGCAAAGGCAAGAGCCTGTGTGAGTCTCTGGTAGAACCTTGACTGACAATTAAAGGTCTTCTCAAATCTGATATTGAGGTTTAGTTAGGTAGTCTTTTGCTCTTTGAAGGAGGATTGAGGATTAATGGCCCAGATGAGGAAATTTCATTTAAAAAGAATTTGTATATATATATATATATATATATATATATATATATATATATATATATATATATATATATATATGTATATATATATATATATATTCATTTTTTAGGTGAGTAGTTAACAGTGCAGATGTCATCACTATCCTCATCTCTCCTTTTTCTGTATTTGCTCCCTCTCCCTCTAATTAGAATATTCTTTCCCTCTCATCTCTTGGATTAGATAATGTATACATTGCTGTTCTCCACTTTATAGCTTCCCAACTCCCTATCCTGATAATGCTCCCCCCCCCCAATTCTATTTTTCTGGTTTCAGTTATTCCAGGATATGTTCTAGGTCCATTTTTCAATGGTTATTTTGGGGGCAGTTTTGAGTTCTTTGTATATTTTTATTATTAATCGTTTTTCAGATGTTTACCTTGCAGAGATTCATTTCCAGTTTCTGGGGATCCTCTTGGTTGATTGTCTTTAGCTGTGTAGAACTTTTCAGTTTTATGAAGTCTCACTTGTTAGTTGTTAGCTTTTATACTTGGGCAAATGAAGTCTTATTCAGAAAATCCTGTCCTACACATATATAGGGTACTAACTATGTTTTTTTTCTAGGAGTTTCAGTGGTTTTGGTTTTTATATTTAGGTCTTTTGATCTATTTGGAGTAGTTTTTAAATATATTAATATATTTACTCATTAAATACATGTAACAATAATAATCTTTTTTTACTAGATATTTTCTTTATTTATATTTCAGATGCTATCCCGAAAGTTCCCTATAATCCCCCCACCCCCCGGGCTCCCCTACCCACCCACTCCCACTTATAAGCCTGGCATTCCCTATACTGGGTCATATAAAGTTTGCAATACCAAGGGGACTCTCTTCCCAATGGTGGCTGAATAGGCCATCTTCTGCTACATATGCATCTAGAGACATGAGCTCTGGGGGTACTGGTTAGTTCATACTGTTATATTGTTGTTCCTTTTATAGGGGTGAAGACCCCTTCAGCTCCTTGGGTGCTTTCTCTAGCTTCTACATTGGGTGCCCTGTGTTCCATCCTATTGATGACTGTGAGCATCCACTTCTGTATTTTCCAGGCACAGGCATAGCCTCACTCGAGATAGCTATATCCCAGTACTTTCATCAAAATCTTGCTGGCATATGCAATAGTGTCTGGGTTTGGTGGCTGATTATGGGATGGATCCCCGGGTAGGGTACTCTCTGGATGGTCCATCCTTTTGTCTTAGATCCAAACTTTGTCTCTATAACTCCTTCCATGGGTGTTTTGTTTTCTATTCTAAGGAGGAATGAAGTATCCACACTTTCTCGTCTTCATTCTTCTTGATTTGCTTGTGTTTTGCAAATTGTATCTTGGGTATTCTAAGTTTCTGGGCTAATATCCACTTATCAGTGAGTGCATATCAAGTGACTTCTTTTGTGATTGGGTTACCTCACTAAGGATGATATCCTCCAGATACATCCATTGGCCCAAGAATTTCATAAATTCATTGTTTTTAATAGCTGAATAGTACTCCATTGTGTAAATGTACCACATTTTCTGTATCCATTCCTCTGTTGAGGGACATCTGCGTTCTTTCCAGCTTCTGGCTATTATAAATAAGGCTGCTATGAACATAGTGGAGCATGTATTCTTATTACCAATTGGAACATCTTCTGGGTATATGCCCAGGAGTGGTATTGCTGGATCTTCCTGTAGTACTATGTCCAATTTTCTGAGGAACCTCCAGACTGATTTCCAGAGTGGTTGTATCAGCTTGCAATCCCACTAGCAAAGGAGGAGTCTTCCTCTTTCTCCATATCCTAGCCAGCATCTGCAGTCACCTGAGTTTTTTATCTTAGCCATTCTGACTGGAGTGAGGTGGAATCTCAAGGTTCAAGTCTCTGAAGAAAGAAATTGAAGAAGATCTCAGAAGATGGAAAGATTTCCCATGCTCATGGATTGGCAGGATTAATATAGTTAAAATGACCATCCTGCCAAAAGAAATCTACAGATTCAATGCAATCCCCATCAAAATTCCAACTCAATTCTTCACTGAGATAGAAAGGGCAATTTGCAAATTCATATGGAATAATAAAAAACATAGGATAGCAAAAATTATTCTCAACAATAAAAGAACGTCCGGGGGAATCACCATGCCTGACTTCAAGCTATACTACAGAGCAATTGTGATAAAGACTGCATGGTACTGGTACAGCAACAGACAGACATATCAATGATATAGAATTGAAGACCCAGAAATGAAACCACACACCTATGGTCACTTGATCTTTGATAAGGGAGCTAAAACCATCCAGTGGAAAAAAGACAACATTTTCAACAAATGGTGCTGGCACAACTGGTGGCTATCATGTAGAAAAATGTGAATTGATCCATTCTTATCTTCTTGTACAAAGCTCAAGTCTAAGTGGATCAAAGAACTCCACATAAAACCAGAGAAACTGAAATTTATAGAGGAGAAAGTCGGGAAAAGCCTCGAAGATATGGGCACTGGGGAAAAATTCCTAAACAGAACAGCAATGGCTTGTGCTGTAAGATCAAGAATTGACAAATGGGACCTCATGAAATTGCAAAAATTCTGTAAGGCAAACGACACTGTCAATAAAACAAAAAGGCCACCAACAGATTGGGAAAGGATTTTTACCAATCCTAAATCAGATAGGGGACTAATATCCAATATATACAGCGAGCTCAAGAAGCTGAACTCCAGAAATTCAAATAACCCCATTAAAAATGGGGTACAGAGCTAAACAAAGAATTCTCAAGTAGCCGGGCGTGGTGGCGCTCACCTCTAATCTCAGCACTGGAGAGGCAGAGGCAGGCGGATTTCTGAGTTTGAGGCCAGCTTGGTCTACAAAGTGAGTTCCAGGACAGCCAGGGCCACACAGAGATACCTTGTCTCGATAAACCAAAAAAAAAAAAAAAAAAAAAAAAAAAAAAAAAAAAAAAAAAAAAAAAAAAAAAAAAAAAAAAAAAAAAAAAAAAAAAAAAAAAAAAAAAAAAAAAAAAAAAAAAATCAAGTGAGGAATACTGAATGTCTGAGAAGCACCTGAAAACATGTTCAATATCCTTAATCATTGGAGTAGTTTTTATGCCTGGTAAATGCTGTAGTTATTTTTCTATTGCTATGAGGAGACATAATGACAAGACCAACTTAGAAGTCATTTAATTAGGGGCTTGCTTAAAGTTTCAGAGGGTTAGTCCATGGCCATAATGGCAGATAGTATGGCAGAGAAATATACCTAGATCCTTGTTTATAGTATTCAATCCCATACAATGTCTAGTTTTCCTTCATCAGTTGCTATCTCTATAAAGTCTCTTGCTTCTGGAGTTCTGGCTTTTGTTCAAATGTTCTGTCTTGTTTCCACCAACATCAACTTGTATGTATGGCACAGTTTATTATCCTCAGTTTCTGACATTGGCTTATACCCAACTCTAACATTTCTCCTTCCTGTCTTCAGGGTTGAAATCTCAAAGCAACTGCAGTTTACATGTCATTTATTTCTTAATTTTCTTAGGAAAATATTAAATTCAATTTCCAATCATATACACAGACACTTGACATAAGTAAATTTATACCCCATTCAGGAATCTGCAGTTGATATATTTGAGGATTTTTCAATAGATTGGGTGGATCATCCTGAGAAAATAGTTATCAAAGATTGATAGAAAGTTTGAGATGGTTTTAGAGAGAATATAACTATTTACATGAAGCCTATTATATTCTGCATATCTTTTTCTCCCAATAATGAGATCTTCAAGTTTTTGAAAAAATATGTTTTTACTTTAAAAGGTGATTTTAAAACATTTATATGTATTTCTGTGTGTATATGAACATTTGTGGGTGCTTCCAGATCCCAGGAGAAGTTGTCGAAACCCCTGTAGCCAATACTACTACAGTGATCTGATAGTAGGGACTGGTCTCCTGTAGCCAATACTACCACAGTGATCTGATAGTCGGGACTGGTCTCCAGTTCTCTGGAAGGGTATCAAACACTCTTAACTACTGAACAATTTCTACAGTCAAGAGATTTTGTTTTTTAAAAATAACTCACTTAAATATTAGATATTTGGTTGCAAAAGCCATTTCAACAAAGACATGAACATTTGAAGTAAGGCTTCTGAGGGAAGGGGAACTTTTATTCACCTGACCTTCCTTTGGAATATGAGGGGAAGGAAACAATTGAGACTCATCTGCAGATTTCTGCTTTAGTGTCTTTGAGTGGTCAGGAATATGACTAACAGAGCAGGGCAGTAGAAGGCCAAGGTTCTGAAGGCACACATGATGGTGGTTTCCTGTCCATTCTAATCCAAAAGGAGCTATCCAATAAAGAACTAAATGCTTCACTTGGAACTCAGATGGAGGCTATGGATCTAGATTATATGATGGAATTTTAGCAGACAGGATTCCAGTATTTAAAGAGGTAAAGTATAGAATAAACACAGGCCAGTAAACATAGGAAGTCATCTTTAGTTATATCATTTATGCATTTGACAAGCTGTGTCTAGAACAACGTCTTCCAAACTACATTCAAACATGATTTCTTACAGAAACAACTAGTTATGGGCTAATATAAAAATGTTGAGTCAAATGTACACACAAAGAGAATATTTTTGAGGGCTCAGAAGTTACTTTCTACCTGGAAGTGAAGTTCTGTGTTACAGAGAAGATAGAAAAAGAGTAATACAAAAACAAGTGTCTAGGAAGGCTAGAGACAATATGGACTGCGTAGGGGATTGCATAAGTCTTTGAATGTGGTAGTTCTATGGCATGATGTAGCTACAAGAGAGGTGCAAAATCAGAAGATTTGTTCAATGCCTCTGTTGGGAATTTTATCAGAGTGGCTCTTCACTGTGATCCCAACCTGTCTTTGAATAGGGTGGCTATTGGCTATCCAAGGCATGCCAAGTCTTAACATCATTCCCTTTCTTATATCGCTGCAGAGTTTTCTGAAGTTACTTGCAGTGTCCATGAAATGTTCACAGTTCATTGTCACTAATTGGAAAACGTCTATAAATACAAATTGGTTTTTACTTCTCTTTTTATTCTCCCCCCTTTTGAGACAGTTCTTTATATGTGTACAGGCTTGCCTATGGCTCTTTAATGTTTGGTTTCCAGACCTCAGCATCTTAAGGTTTGGGATAGCAGGTATGTTCTACCATATACAGACTAGTTTCCTTTCCCAGTCCATGGGCTGGGAAATAACTAGGTCTTAACACATAATAAGCCTGTGCTCTATCACAGAACTTCACTTCCAGGTAGAAAGTAACATCTGAGCCCTCAAAAATATTCTCTTTGTGTGTACATTTAACTCAACATTTTTATATTAGTCCATAATTAGTTGTTTCTGTAAGAAATTCATGTTTGAATGTAGTTTGGAATACGTTGTTCTGGACACAGCTTGTGAAACACATAAATGACATAACTAAAGCTGACTTCCTGTGTTTATTGGCCTGTTAACATCACTCTTAGAAAGTTGATTGAAATAAACATGTTTACTGTATGCATGGGGAGGCAGCTACTCACTTCTACATACATTCTGTAATAGTTCTCATAACTTTAAAGTGAATTCAATCTCTAAGGTGAGGCTGATAATTAAATGAAGTAAAAAGTGATGCTTTGAGTGAATAAAATGTTGAATTTAAATATCTCTGCCCTTGATAAATTTAGTGAGAATTTTCTTAGTGTTCTCATCACACTTTAGGTTTTAACTCTGGAAAACTGAGTGCACTTGGAATTAGGCCACTGCTCAGTTTTGTGCTTCTAGGTTTTGTAAATTGGAGCACATATTGAATTTCAGAGTTCCCAAGCCAAAAATATATTAAAAACTACATATGCTCTTTTCTAGTGGAAAAACAGAGTGATCTCCCGTGGAGAGGGACTCCCTCTTCCGAATTTTTCTGCAAAACCACTTATTTATATATGAGCTCAGAACTACTGCCAAAAAGGTGATCATGATGTATTCTGTCAATATTTTTTTCTTTTGTTAAGATTATTGTTATGTGTAAAGGAACATAAATTGTGTTTGTTGAATGTGCATGAATTTAAATATTCATGCACATTCATATATTAGCATCTTCATGGTTTTTTTGTCATAATTTATAGATTGGAATTACGAGATTCTATAATTTATGGTAAACTCTGTAAATATAAACTAGAATCAGTCAGGCCACCAGAATGATGATACCTGAGTCAAGGTAGGTTGTTTTGGAAGTAGATTAGTTGCTAGCAGATGGGAGTTGTGTTCTTTTAGAAAAGTACAGATTATCTCTAGGATAATTAGAATAGTCTAATTACATCATCAAGCAGTTTTTTTCTTTACTATTATAGAGGCAACTAAATTGTGTGAACATTTATGGACTGAATATCTGTGCCTGTTCAAGTTCTTTATTATTCTCACAAGTTTATGTGATCTTATGACAAGTTTATAAACAGAAAATTCAAAATTATTAGGTAGTATATTGGCTGCCTGCAGGATAATGTGGGAAAACTGAAGTACAATCAGGAAAGATTTCCTTTTAGATCTATTAATTTTGTCAAGATTGAAATAGTCTAGTTATGAGAAGTCAGGGTAAGAATAGGAAATCACCATTTGGTTGTTCTTTTGTGTATTATAACATTGTTGCATATTTTAAATATTCAGTAGAAACAATTAAAAAGGAAGAGATGGTGTTAATTTTTTAATTGATTGGGAATGGAGAGGGATTTTTAAAATATTAAATTCAACTGGATATTATATAGACAATTTTTAAAAAGTCAAGACACTTAAAGCTGGATCAAATTTTGAAAATAGTTATTCCTGGTAACAAAGTCTGTTATAAACAAAGTAACATATATATATATATATATATATATATATATATATATATATATATATATATTTTTTTTTTTTTTTTTTTTTTTTTTTTTTTTTTTTTTTTTTTTTTTTTTTTCTGGTGTTGGATCACAAAACAATTGTGTAGGATTTTTAAGTTCTGTTGTATCTACATTTACTTTTTGAATGTCTCTATAGAAATAGTCTTAGGAACTGTAAATGGATTTGAGAAGTCACGCTAATCTGCTGGAGTGTAGGGTTTTATTTCTAGTGAGTAAGTTGAGGTCTAACCTTTGGTGCCAGATTTCTGCACCAATTTCCTGGCTGAAACTGAAAACGTAGTTGGCAGTGTAGCAGGGTGGCTCAGGTAGCCAGGAGCTGAGATTGTTTGCCATTTTCATAAACCCTCATGGAATACATATAGGCTCCAGTCACCCTTTTCTCTACACTATTGCCTTCAGCAGGAAGGAAGTATCATTTTCATCTCCTGGTACAATGAAAGCTCTGAGAGTCCAGTTACAATATCCTTTAGCAAATGGAGTCCCAGAAGTGCCTGCATGAAGTTAAAATGTACATGTATTCCCCTCTTGTTTTCCTTTTCCTTTTTAAAGACAAATATCTGCTCTTTAAATTATTCCATTGCTTTACAGAGGAAGTATTAATTACATGACTGTAAGTTTAGATCAAGTTGGGATGTAATTACAGGGCTTGCTTTGTCTCTGTTGTCCAACAGAATCAGCCAGGAAGCATTCATGATGCCAGCAGGAGAAGGTGTTTTAAAGCCCATTATGTCTTTGGTTGTCTCAAGAACTCAAGCCTGGATCAAGTGACATTTCTGCTGCCCAGTTTTCTGGGAAAACAAAGCAGCAAGTATGAACAAGTAACATTTTTAGACATTTATAGAATATGTGAACATGTAATATGTAACTGTGAAAAGGTATTCATCTGTGTCATCATTCTTAATTTTTGATTTTCTTCTGTTTGTAGATGTGTGAGTGTATTCTTGGCTGTACATTTGGCTATCATGCTAAAAATGATAAAATAATAAATAGGTGTTTGTGCTACACAGTTTTTTCTCCATAATTAATTTTTTTACATTAAATAATAATCACATCCCCTTTCCCTCCTACCCTCTTACTCCTGCCCCTGAAAATCTCTCTCCCATCTCTATCCCTTGCTCTTCAAAGAAGGGGAAGCTCCTGCCCCTATCTGAATACCATTCCACCCAGGGACATCCAGTCTCAGCAGGACCAAGAATCTCCTCTCCCACTGAGGCCCAACCAGGAAGTCCAGGTAGGAGAAGGGGATCCAAGGGCAGGCAACAGAGTCAGAGACAGTCCCTGCTTCAATTGTTAGGGGACCCACATGAAGACCAAGCTGCACATCTGCTGCAAATGTGGGGGTGGGAGGTGGTGGGGCTAGGTCCATCTGTACATGCTATTTGGTTGTTGGTTCAGTCTCTGTGAACCCTCATGGGCCAAGTGGCTTCATGTGGTGTCTTTGACCCATGGGCTTGCTCAGTTCTATCCCCAGCTTTTCCAAGATTCTCTGAGCTCTGCCTGATGTTTGGTTATGGGTCTCTGCATCTGCTGCTGAATGAAATATCCCAGGAGACAGCTATGCTAGTTTACTGAATGCAAGCCTAACAGAGCATCATTAATAATGTCAGGGGTTTGGCTCTCTCCCACAGGATGAGGCTCAAGTTGGGCCTTATTTCTTTTTAACAGAACTTTCATTTAAAATTGTTTTTAAGTGTCTAATTTCATATCAAAATTTAGAATAAAAGCACCCATTTCAGTATTGGTTTACTTTGCTCTTTCTTATATTGTGAATTCTCATTATTCTTACAAAGTTTAATGTTTGCTTTACTTGGTAATTTTCTCACACATACTCTCAATGACTACCTTTGGCTCTTACACACCCTTGTCAATGAAAAGTCTAAAAGTTATCCTACCATCTTCCTTCATTGAAGGTGTGATGCCTGAGAATTATTTCTGTGATTACAGTGTCTTCTGTCTGTTCTCCCATCTGACATAGATTAGTAATTCTGTCATCACTGCTGAGCAAGCTGTCCTCCATCTTTACTCCTTCCTGAAGTTTCTGCCTAGCTAGCTTGTTTCGTCATTAACCCATGTCACATGGAATGCTGCAAGCACACGGTACTCGGAGCACGTGTTTCTAGAAGCATGCTCCTCACCTCACCTCAGCCCAGGTTATGAGACCTCGCTTGCTGTTGACCTCTGCTGTCAGCACTACGTCTTGTTTGTTTCATTTTTCCATCTTTCCACCGTAAGCCAGATGGGGAGAGGTAAGGCTCCGGTTTGCACAGTTTCCTTTTTCTTCCTATTGCTCTTATTTTAGGTAGGGTCATAGGCACAGGTACAAGAAAAATTCAGTGATGCACAGGCATGAAAATATCTTAAGGAAAAATTATTTTTGTATGCCAACAGAATAACCAATAAAACATATTAAAAGAAAATAGATTAATAGAAACCATTACTTCAAGGACAGAAGCTATGTTTTAACAATCATTTTAATCATGTGCTCAGAGAACACTTCATGTGATTGTTTACTTTGTTTCTGGAACCATTGAGGAAACTGTATATAGTGAATTACACAGCTGAAGGCAAGGGAACTGGCTTATTAGGAATGAACAAAGATATTCAGTGAGAACTCTGTGTCGTAAAAGAGTCACATAACAACGGAAGGCCAGTGCCACAGCTCAGGGAGCCTAAGAGAAGGTGCTAGCCTGCTCCTCCTCTGTGCTGCCCATGCACCCGCAGCACCACAGTCTTAACTGTGTCACAGGGAAAAAAAACAGTATTCTGCATTTTAGAACTATCATTTTAAAATACCCAGTGGGGAAATTAATACGAAAATATCTAGATGTATTTGTAACCTTGTTTTCTATTTTTGTACTAGTTGGCTGGTTAGATTTGTAATAAAATTCTCTTTTTAAGTCTGTGCTTACTCTGGAGCAGGAAGCACTGATATATTAGAGGAAGCTTGTGCAACAGAAGTAGTTCAGAGTCCACAACAGACAGAGCTGTGCATAGTTCTCCACTCATCTGCTTCCTGGTAAGATGATCTTGGTCAAGATATATAACAGCCTCCCTAATTGTAAATTGTCAATAATAATGGTATGAAGTTTAAAGCACTTAGCACAGCAACTCGCACACACTTGTCTTCAGTTGTTGTTATTGATCACCAAACAACCCAATCCTGACTGCAGCTCCTCAACAAATCCATTAATAAGCATAGTGTCAGTTATAAAGGTAATGCTGACACAGATCTTCAATCTTAGCACTCAAGGGGCAGAGACAGGGATCTCTGAGTTTGCAGCCAGCCTGGTCTACTGAGTGAGTTCCAGGACAGCCAGAGCTATATAGAGAAGCCTTGTTTCACAAAAAGAAAAAGAAAAACAGAAAAAAAGGTTGTGTCATAGCTGTTTTTACCTTTTTATATTCATATTTGTGTTCATACAGCCCAGGCATCAATTTTATATTCATGTAATTCTACTTTAGAATGTTGACATTTTTAGTGCATTTTATTTAAGGAAATGATAATACTCATATTTATTGTTTTGGTACCACATGGATATTTGTAATGAAGATATGTTCATATTGAGAATTGTTGCTAAATCACATATAGAAAGAGCATCTTGTTTTTTGTGAAAGAGCAGGTAGCTGGAATCCGAGTTTATCAAGTGGAAGCCATCTGTACTCACCGCTTCTGGAGGTGTGCTTAGCTTGAAGTGAATTTTTGATCTTCAGGATATTCATAACTCATAATTGTACTTACCTCCTTTTGCCAAGAGAACAGAAACAGCTTTATGCAGAAAAGACTCATTAATTTTTTATTCAGGTTCAATTGTATGTATGGTATCTGCATTTAGCTGAGTAGCAAAGCGAAGATTTGTATGAATAAATGAGATGTTTAGGGATGGGTATAATTTATCCACTTACTAATTAATTAGTTTATATCTAGACAGAATTTGGTACATGCTATGCAATACATGCTGGTCTCAAATTCATGGTAACTCTCCTGTTTCATACTCTAGTCCTGGTATTACAATTGTCTACCACCAAACACATCTTCAGATTCTTTTCCCCTTCCTTCCTTCCTTCCTTCCTTCCTTCCTTCCTTCCTTCCTTCCTTCCTTCCTTCCTTCCTTCCTTCCTTTCTTTCTTTCTTTCTTTCTTTCTTATTTTCTTTATTTACATTTCAAATGCTATCCTAAAAGTTACCTATACCGTCCCCACCGCCCTGCTACCCTACCCACCCACTCCCACTTCTTGGCCCTGGCTTTCCTGTACTGGGCATATAAAGTTTGCAATAGCAAGGGGCCTCTCTTCCCAATGATGGCCAAATAGGCCATCTTCTGGTACATATGCAGCTAGAGGCACAAGATCTGGGGATACTGGTTAGTTCATATTGTTGTCCCACCTGTAGGATTGCAGACCCCTTCAGCTCCTTGGGTGCTTTCTCTAGCTTCTACATTGGGGGCCCTGTGTTCCATCCTATTGATGACTGTGACCATCCACTTCTGTATGTTCCAGGCACTGGCATAGCCTCACTCGAGATAGCTATATCAGGGTCCTTTCATCAAAATCTTGCTGGCATATGCAATAGTGTCTGGGTTTGGTGGCTGATTATGGGATGGATCCCTGGGTGGGGGGTTGAGTCTCTGGATGGTCCATCCTTTCTTCTTTCTTAGCTCCAAACTATGTCTCTGTAACTCCTTCCATTGGTGTTTGTTCTCTATTCTAAGGAGGGATGAAGTATCCACCCGCTGGTCTTCCTTCTTGATTTGCTTGTGTTTTGCAAATTGTATCTTGGGTATTCTAAGTTTCTGGGCTAATATCCACTTATCAGTGAGTGCATATCAAGTGACTTCTTTTGTGATTGGGTTACCTCACTAAGGATGATATCCTCCAGAATCATCCATTTGCCCAAGAATTTCATAAATTCATTGTTTTTAATAGCTGAGTAGTACTCCATTGTATAAATGTACCATATTTTCTGTATCCATTTCTCTGTTGAGGGACATCTGGGTTCTTTCCAACTTCTGGCTATTATAAATAAGGCTGCTATGAACATAGTGGAGCATGTGATCTTATTAACAGTTTGAACATCTGGGTATATGCCCAGGAGTGGTATTGCTGGATCTTCCTGTAGCACTATGTCCAATTTTCTGAGGAACCACCAGACTGACTTCCAGAGTGCTTGGATAAGCTTGCAATCCCACCAGCAATGGAGGAGTGTTCCTATTTCTCCCCTTCTTCCCTAGAATCTGCTGTCACCTGAGTTTTTTATCTTAGCCATTCTGACTGGTGTGAAGTGTAATCTCAGGGTTTTTTTTTTTTTTTTTTTTTTTTTGGTTTGCATTTCCATGATGATTAAGGATGTTGAACATATTCTCAGAAATTCGGTATTCCTCAGTTGAGAATTCTTTGTTTAGCTCTGTACACATTTTTTAATGGGGTTATTTGAATTTCTGGATTCCAGCTTTTTATATATATATTTGATATTAGTCCCCTATCTGATTTAGGATTGGTAAAAATCCTTTCCCATTCTGTTGGTGGCCTTTTTGTCTTATTGACAGTGTCTTTTGCCTTACAGAATCTTTGCAATTTCATGAGGTCCCATTTGTCAATTCCTGATCTTATAGCACAAGCCATTGCTGTTCTGTTTAGGAATTTTCACCCTGTGCCCATATCTTTGAGGCTTTTACCCACTTCTCCTCTATAAATTTCAGTGTCTCTGGTTTTATGTGTAGTTCCTTGATCCACTTAGATTTAAGTTTGTACAAGAAGATAAGAATGGATCAATTTGCATTCTTCTACATGATAGTCACCAGTTGTGCCAGCACCATTTGTTGAAAACGCTGTCTTTTTTCCACTGGATGGTTTTAGCTCCCTTGTCAAAGATCAAGTGGCCATAGATGTGTGGGTTCATTTCTGGGTCTTCAATTCTATTCCATTGATCTACCTGTCTGTCGCTGTATCAGTACCTTGCCGTTTTCATCACAATTGCTCTGTATTACAGCTTGAGGTCAGGCATGGTGATTCCCCCAGAGGTTCTTTTATTGTTGAGAATAGTTTTTGCTATCCTAGGTTTTTTTATTATTCCATATGAATTTGCAAATTGCCCTTTCTAACTCAGTGAAGAATTGAGTTGGAATTTTGATGGGGATTGCATTGAATCTGTAGATTGCTTTTGGCAGGATGGTCATTTTGACTATATTAATCCTGCCAATCCATGAGCATGGGAGATCTTTCCATCTTCTGAGAGCTTCAATTTCTTTCTTCAGAAACTTGAAGTTCTTATCATACAGTTCTTTTACTTCCTTAGTTAGATTCACACTACGGTATTTTATATTGTTTGTGCCTATTGTGAAGGGTGTTGTTTCCTTAACTTCTTTCTCAGTCCATTCATCCTTTGTTTAGAGAAAGGCCATTGAGTTGTTTGAGTTAATTGTATATCCAGCTACTGCACTGAAGCTGTTTATCAGGTTTAGGAGTTCTCTGGTGGAATATTTGGGGTGACTTATATATACTATCATATCATCTGCAATTAATCATATTTTGACTTCTCCTTTCCAATTTGTATCCCCTTGATCTCCTTTTTGTTGTCGAATTGCTCTGGCTAGGACTTCAAGTACTATATTGAATAGGTAGGGAGAAAGTGGGCAGCCTTGTCTAGTCCCTGATTTTAGTGGGATTGCTTCCAGCTTCTCTCCATTTAGTTTGATATTGGCTACTGGTTTGCTGTAGATTGTTTTTATGTTTAGGTATGAGCCTTGAATTCCTGATCTTTCCAAGACTTTTATTATGAAGGGGTGTTGGATTTTGTCAAATGCTTTCTCAGCATCTAATGAGATGATCATGTGGCTTTTGTCTATGAGTTTGTTTATATAGTGAATTACGTTGATGGATTTCCATACTTCCATCCCTGGGATGAAGCCTACTTAGTCATGATGGATTATCTTTTTTTTTTTTTTTTAATTTTTTTGGTTTTTGGAGACAGGGTTTCTCTGTGTGCCCTGGCTGTCCTGGAACTCACTTTGTAGACCAGGCTGGCCTCAAACTCAGAAATCCGCTTGCCTCTGCCTCCCAAGTGCTGGGATTAAAGGCGTGCGCCACCACGCCTGGCTTCAAAGTAGAACCATTTCTTTCTTTCTTTCTTTTTTTTTTTGGTTTTGGGGATTATCTTTTTGATGTGTTCTTGAATTCGGTTTGTGAGGATTTTATTGAGCATTTTTGCATCGATATTCATAATGGAAATTTGTCTGAAGTTCTCTTTCTTTGTTGGATCTTTGTGTGGTTTAGGTATCAGAGTAATTGTGGCTTCATAGAATGCATTGGGTAGAGTATCTTCTGTTTCTATTTTGTGGAATAATTTTAGAAGAGTTGGAATTAGTTCTTCTTTGAAGGTCTGATAGAACTCTACACTAAACCCATCTGGTCCTGGGCTTTTTTTGGTTGGGAGGGTATTGATGACTTCTTCTATTTCTTTAGGGGAAATGGCACTGTTTAGATCATTAATCTGATCCTGATTTAACTTTGGTACCTGGTATCTGCCTAGGAAATTGTCCATTTCAAACAGGTTTTCTAGTTTTGTTGAGTATAGCCTTTTGTAGTAGGTTCTGGTGATATTTTGGATTTCCTCAGGTTCTGTTGTTGTGTCTTCAATTCCTTTCTGATTTTGTTAATTAGAATACTGTTCCTGTGCCCTCTACTTAGTCTGCCTAAGAGTTTATCTATCTTGTTGATTTTCTCAAAGAACCAGCTCCTGGTTTGGTTGATTCTTTGAATAATTCTTTTTGTTTCCACTTGGTTGATTTTGGCCCTGAGTTCTATTATTTCCTGCTGTCTACTCCTCTTGGGTGAATTTGCTTTCTTTATTCTAGATCTTCTAGGTGTGCTGTCAGGCTGCTAATGTATGGTCTTTCTAGTTTCTTTTTAGAGGAAATCAGGGCTATAAGTTTTTCTCTTAGGACTGCCTTCATTGTGTCCCATAAGTTTGGGTATGTTGTGGCTTCATTTTCATTAAACTATAGAAAGTCTTTAATTTCTTTCTTTATTTCATCATTGACCAAGGAATCATTGAATAGAGTGTTGTTCAGTTTCTTCGTGAATGTTGGCTTTCTATTATTTATGTTGTTATTTAAGATCATCCTTAGTCCATGGTTGTCAGATAAAATACATGGGATAATTTCAATATTTTTTTATCTGTTGAGGCCTGCTTTATGACCAATCATATGGTCAATTTTGGAGGAAGTTCCATGTGGCGCTGAGAAGAAGGTATATTCTTTTGTTTTAGGATAAAATGTTCCATAGATATCTATTAAATACATTTGTTTCATAACTTCTGTTAGTGTCCATGTGTCTCTGTTTAGTTTCTGTTTCCAGGATCTGTCCATTGGTGAGAGTGGGGTGTTACAGTCTCCACTATTATTGTGTGAGGTGCAATGTGTGCTTTGAGCTTTACTAAAGTTTCTTTAATGAATGTGGCTACCCTTGTATTTGGAGCATAGATATTCAGAGTTGAGAGTTCATTTTGGTAGATTTTACCTTTGATGAGTATGAAGTACCCCTCCTTGTCTATTTTGATAACTTTGGGTTGGAGTCAATTTTATTCAATATTAGAAAGGCTACTCCAGCTTGTTTCTTTGGACCATTTACTTGGAAATTTGTTTTCCAGCCTTTCACTCTGAGGTAGTGTCTGTCTTTTTTTTCTGAGATGGGTTTCCTGTAAGCAGCAAAATGTTGGGTCCTGTTTGTGTAGCCAGTCTATTAGTCTATGTCTCTTTATAGGGGAATTGAGTCCATTGATGTTAGGAGAAAATTAAAGAAGAATAATTGTTGCTTCCTGTTATTTTTGTTGTTAAAGTTGGTATTCTGTTCTTGCGGCTGTCTTCTTTTAGTTTTGTTGAAGGTTTACTTTCTTGCTTTTTCTAGGGTGTAGTTTCGGTCCTTGTGTTGGTGTTTTCCCTTTATTATCCTTTGGAAGGCTGGATTCATGGAAAGATATTGTGTGAATTTGGTTTTATCATGGAATACTTTGGTTTCTCCATCTACGATAATTGACAGTTTTGCTGGGTATAGTAGCCTGGGCTGGCATTTGTGTCTCTTAATGTCTGTATAACATCTGACCAGGATCTTCTTGTTTTCATAGTCTCTGTTGAGAAGTCTGGTGTAAGTCTAATAGACCTGCCTTTATATGTTACTTGACCTTTTTCCCTTACTGCTTTTAATATTCTATCTTTATTTAGTGCATTTGTTGTTCTGATTATTATGTGTCAGGAGGAATTTCTTTTCTGGTCCAGTCTATTTGGAGTTCTATAGGCTTTTTGTATGTTCATGGGCATCTCTTTCTTTAGGTTTGGGAAGTTTTCTTTTATTATTTTGTTGAATATATTTGCTGGCCCTTTAAGTTGAAAATCTCCATTTTCATCTCCTCCTATTATCAGTAGGTTTGGCCTTCTGATTGTGTCCTGGATTTCCTGGATGTTTTGAGGTAGGATCTTTTTGCATTTTGCATTTTCTTTGATTGTTGTGCCCATGTTCTCTATGGAATCTTCTGCACCTGAGATTCTCTCTTCCATCTCTTGTATTCTGTTGCTGAAGCTTGCATCTATGGTTCCTGATTTCTTTCCTAAGGTTTCTGTCTCCAAAGTTGTCTCATTTTGGGTTTTCTTTATTGTTTCTACTTCCCGTTTTAGGTCTTGGAATGTTTTTGTTCAATTCCATCACCTGATTGGTCGTTTTTTCCTGTAGCTCTTTAAGGGATTTTTGTATTTCCTCTTTAAGTACTTCTACCTGTTTAGCAGTGTTTTCCTGTAATTCTTTAAGATCTTCTACCTCTTTAGCTCTGTTCTCCTGTATTTCTTTAAGTCAGTTATTAATGCCCTTCTTGGAGTCCTCTACCAGCATCATGAGATATGATTTTAAATCCCAGTCTTGCTTTTCGGGTGTGTTGGGGTATCCAAGACTGGCTGAGGTCGGAGTGCTGGCTTCTGATGATGGTGAGTGCTCTTGGTTTCTGTTATTAAGATTCTTATGTTTTTCTTTCGCCATCTGGTAATCTCTGGAGTTAGTTTTATAGTTGTCTCTGGTTGGAGCTTGTTCCTCTTGTGATTCTGTTAGCCTCTGTAAGCGGTCCTGAGAGTCTAGTTTTCTCCTCATTCTCAGTGGTCAGAGTACTCTCTGCAGTCAAGCTCTCCTCTTGCAGGAAAGGTGCACAGATGTCTGGTGTTCAGACCTGCCTCCTGGTTGATGATGAAGGCCTGAAATAGGGCCTGTCCCAGAAGATGTGTTGCCTCTGCAGTCTGAATGCTCACCTGCACAGATTGGCCTTTGAGTACACAAGATGGCTCTCTCACCTGCTCTGGTGGTCAGAACCCTCCCAGGTGGACACCGCTACTCTGGCAGGGAAGGTACCCAGATGTCTGGAGCCCGAAACAGGTTCTGTCCTAGAAGCTGTATTTTCTGCCTGTCCCAGAAGCTGTGTCACTTTTGCAGTCCACTTGCTCACCATTCGCAGTCCTTGAGCTGACCTTAGGTTCCTTTTTTTTAATGTTAAAATTTAGGACTTTCAATTTCTAGGTTCTTAAAAATCTTGGCATAGGTTACTGAGGATACAGCTACCAGTAACTAATCAAAGATTATTAATATCTCAAATGCTGATGCATATACATTTTTCATAAATTCTTGAAATGCTAGAATTTATTTAATATTCAGTTACAACTTATATTCATTATATCAACTTCACAAAAGACAAAGTAGTTTTTGTTGTGAAATATATGGCTCTCTGCCAAAAATGGCTATTCTCTTTTCTGAGTCAAGAGATGTCACTGGGAATCTTGTGGTTGGTATCTGCATGGCTTCCCAGTGAGACTCTTGCCCAGACCTGCTTCTAGTTCCATGCAACACTGTCAGTGAGTCGTATCCATTGGAAGAGTAAGGAATGAGCTTCTTTTCTAGGTTTGCCCCATTAAACTTTTCATGATTTTTTTGTCTACCCTTTTATTTTCTGCTTGGTCTGGTTGGATAAGACTCTGGGGAACCATAGGAGACCTTAGAAGGTAGATTCTGAGTAATTATATGTGGATGCTTCTCTGCCAATGCATACTAAAAACATATTTTGGTTATTAAAAGAATAATATTAATTTCTTTATGTGGAACAGACTAGTGTTTTTAGAAAACTATTTACAGTCTTAAACTTTTTAGACATAATAGTATCTGGCAAAGTTTAAGTGTCTCTGGAATCAACACTTTTATCCAGAGAGATAAATAGACTTTATTAATGATAATTACTTTTATTTCAAGAATCACAAAACCAACTTAAACAAGTTAAGCAATAAGGGGAATTTATTACAGTTTCCAGGATATCTCATAGACTGGGAAAAGGCTCAGTCTGCAGTAATGGGTAGAAATGGGGTATTAAATTCTACATTTCTGTTTCTTGTATTTATTATTTTCTCTGGGAATCTATTTAAAGCAGTCTTTTTACTTTCATTTATTCTTAAGCTACATCTGAGTTTTTCAATTCTATTGCTTTCCTTATTTTGTTACCAATACCTGTTATAGTTTTATGTTTCGAAATGTCATTAATTTGTAATGACTTATATATTTAACTGCCTTCTTGCAAATTTACTGTGATAATCTCAGCTTTTTATAAAGTCAGATGTACTTTGTAGTCTGTCTTCTAATATGGTCACTGGGGTGCATGTTCTCAACTATCTGTAAGCTAAATTTGTAGCTGACATTATTTAGAGACTCTCTTACCTTAAGAAAAGTTAGATTCTAGCTTGGAGTTGACTAGTGTAGACTTTACACCACCTAATGGAAAAGAAACTCTTCAAATTTTCTATAATTATTTGAATAAAGTATTAGTCACAAATAGGACTTTGATGAATAATTTTGCCATAGATTCCTCTTTAATATATATTTAAATAATTTTTATTAGATATTTTCTTCATTTACATTTCAAATGATATCCCGAAAGTCCCTTATACCCTTCCTGCCCTGCTCCCCCTACTCCCACTCCTGCTTCCTGGCCCTGGCATTCCCCTGTATTGGGGCATATAATCTTTGCAAGACCAAGGGCCTCTTCTCCCAATGATGGCCGATTAGGCCATCTTCTGCTACATATGCATCTAGAGACACAAGCTCAGGAGGTTCTGGTTAGTTCATATTGCTGTTCCTCCTATAGGGTTGCAGACCCCTTCAGCTCTTGGGTATTTTCTCTAGCTCCTCCACTGGGGCGCTGTGTTCCATTCAATAGATGACTGTGAGCTTCCACTTCTGTATTTGCCAGGTGTTTCTTCAGCTGCTTTATAGGTGCATAACAGCAGCACACTTCAGTATTGACTCAACTTTCCTTCAATGAGTTCCCTGTGAAACCTTGTTTTGGACCAATATTCATTTTTTTAAAAAAACTGGATTGCAGGTGATCTGTGGGCCTTTCAGCTTTGCATTCTGCAATAGCAGCAAGTGTCTCTTGTAATTTGAGTTGTTAAGTGATGTCAGGTGACTCAGTATTAGATATGCCATTACCTCATCACATTAGGCTATATACAACAGAAATGAAAGCAGGGAATCATAGAATACATGCCCGAGTTCCATCTCTGTTACTCTTGTAAGGTATTTCAGAAATTTTCAGTGTTTCCCTTGCCCCCGGCCTTCTTTTATACACTTAAAACATTTTATCCCCTGTTGGTTAAGGAATCAGTTAAAAAATCAAATTTAATATGTGTTAAGCATTATACCAGTAGCTAGTGTGGGTAAAATTAAGGGAAAACATTGATAAGTGAGTTTATTAGCTCTGTTCTGATTGCACTAGCTTGTAGCTGATATCTTCAACATGAGATAATAGGCATGTCTTGAACTCTATTGTAGTATCTTAATTTTATATTTCTCAGTAATTTTATATATTGATATTTTACCACTACTAACAAAAATTTAAGCAATGTTTATTGGATAGAAATAAAAACTAAATCAATTTAAAGCATTAAATATAGAGTTTTGTCTTTTATTAAACTACATTTTAGTAGATAATATGAAGTAGGTTATTATATAATTTATTAAATTTGATAATCCAGTAAATGTGGAAATTCATATATTAGTCAGTTTTGAGTGAGAGAAATAGTCACTAGGAGTGATAAGGAGGAAGACATTTATTGTTTGGTTTGATTTTATACATTGTGGAGTAGATTGTTATATCAACTTGTTTTTCTATACTAGGTTCTGGGCCTGAAGTCAACATGGCTGGCAGAGAAAGAAGAACATTTAGAGTATGGCTAGGACAAATTAAATGACACGAAGCATGAGTTGGGATGTAGATAGCTCATCAGTATACCTCATGACTTAAAGGTGATGCTACAGAAGCGGGCCACATTGGCCCAGGATTCAGAGAAGTGGCAGAAGGATTCAATGGGAGGGACAGTTCCCCCATTTCAGCTGAGCCAGCGTCATAGAGACAACAGGTCTAGGTTGGAGTGGTGCCTGGTGTCCTGAACTGGCCTCCCAGTATGAAGGGACAGTGCTTGGGTTTCACCTTCCAATGTCACCTGGAGCACCCCTTTTTGACTTAAAGGCATGGGAAGNTTTTTTTTTTTTTTTTCCCTTTCAATATTGTTTTCATCAGATTCTCATCACAGCTTCAGTGCCTGCAGCAGATAACATCTTAGGAAGTCTGGTCCAGGTCACCCTTCCTCCAGACACACTGGATATGATCTTAATTGCTAAGGATATTAAGAGTAGATAATAAGATAATGAGCGAAGCAACAGGCATACGGTGTGGTAATTATCAGTCTGGGGCCTGGGAGCTTTCAGAGAGATATTGAGTAACAGGACTTGGAGGCTTATGTGTTTTAAGTCTTTATCCACAGTGAACTGATGGATATATTTATTAAGATAATAAAGAGTTCATGTGCACATTCAAACCCACCCGAGAAGACTGGAAGACTATGTAAGTCATTGCTGTAGGTTGATTATGAATCAGGATTGTTTGTAAACTAAAGTGCAGTGACACATATAACACAGAGGCCAGTAAACAAAGAGAACCTGTGTGTCGTGTAAAAGAACTATAACTCCTACAAACTGCCCACGGCTCTGAAAGCAGTTTGCTGAGAAACCTTTTTACAGTAGAGCATTTTGGAGCCATGATAATTAACTAAACAAAGAATTCAAATTATGCTCAACTGATTTCACCAACTTTCCTTAGGGAGCTGTAACGCTTGGCATTCTGTATCAGGACGCTGTTGAATCAGTGTCTTCACAATACCATGTAAGCACGCAGTTTATGATTTATATCTTGTCTATAAAACCTTAACTCAATATTTCAAATGGTTGGAAATCAGCAGAGTCTCTCTCATAAGCAATAAACACAGTTGAGCCTTAATTGTGAATATACAGAACCATAACAAATTCTACTAAATACATAGTTATGTCCACACAAAACTACTGAATGAAAAAAAAGCCCACTAGTATTTTCTTATAGCAACAATATAATTTTGTACATTTATGCATAATGTCACCAATAAAACAAAGTACTAGTTCAGCAACTTATTCACAATGAATCTGAGCCCAGTAAGCAGTAGCTCTGCCTTATTAGGACTCAAGGTTTGTTTTGTTTTGTTTTGTTTTTATCAATTCTGAGAAGGATGTTGTTTATCAGTTTCTAGTGTGTAGCCCAGGAATCTCTTATCCTTCAATAAACTGGTTTGGGATGTGGGTCAATTTCCATTTTACCAGGTTAAAGTTTCTCTGCAATTTACCTAACATGATCTGTCAAAATGCAATATAAATAGTAAAATACTATGAGAAAAAAAAAGCAGTTAATTTCCTTAATTTTCAGTTTGTTCCTGGGGTTGATAGTGCTTCAGGGGCTACTGACAAAGAAACTCATATCCAATTATTTAAATAATGTGTCTTATTTGTGATATGCCTTTTCTTTGTGCCATAGACTTTTGCTTCCTAAAAAAACACAATAATGTGATTTTTATTATAGTTGGACAGACTAAAAAACACAAGCCATATTATAATCTCCCTGTCTGTCCTATTTTAGTGACTTGCATTAGCTTTCTTTTTTTTTGTTGTTGTTGTTGTTGTTGTTTTTTTGAGACAGGGTTTCTCTGTATAGCCGTGGCTGTCCTGGAACTCACTTTGTAGACGAGGCAGAAATCCGCTTGCCTCTGCCTCCGGAGTGCTGGGATTAAAGGCATGAACCATAGTTTTGAGTCCTTCATCTTTTACAAAGTTATGGTGAATAGCTAGAGGTGACGGTAAGGTTCCCATTGTGAAAGTGCTTGCCACAGTGAGATTTGTAGAACGCAAGTGAAGGTGGAATAAAGAGCTGACTCTACATGCACACGGCCACACCCCTCACAAACAAGTATTTTGAAAACCCTAGTATTTCTAAACGTGATTGTTTTTGGCACATATACAAACATTTATTTCCACTTTCAGAGTCTTTTAAAAGCTGTTTATCTAGTCTTCTCTCGTCTGTCAGACTTCTGACAGTTCTACTTGTGTCTGGCCGGGACCGTTGTGTTTTATTTTAACACTGTTGTCCAGATGATCTCAAACCTTAAAATTATTCCAATATGATATTTCTTTTCATGCTCTGTACTGATGAAGATTTCTAGAAAAATTTAAGTATCCTATATGTATGCATACTTTTGCAGATGTCCTGTCTGGCCCTACCTGGAATCATGTAACCACAGGTAAAATGGGTACTGCTGCCAGGATCACTGTGTTTGTGAAGTCTGTGTGCAGTGCCTACAGGCTTTCCCCTGTCCCTGCACTCCACAGACTCTAACCTTTGCCTCTTAATTCCATTGCTCTTTCCCCCCATGTTTATTCCAGGAAGCTCTGCTCATTCTCACCCACTGTTAAAGTAATCTTCAGGAGTTACCATGTTCAAATGGAGTCTATGATATATTGAATACCTCAACTTTTTATACTCTCCCTGTAGATGCCTCAGAAAGGTGGTATTTTTGGTTCCATCCTTTTGAGTAGACCCTAGTTCTCCAACAATTCTTCTAGTCTAATTAACTTTCTTTTCAGAGTGCAGAAACTAAACGCACTGCTAGCTTTGTCAAATTCATTCTAGCCTTTTTTCTTGTAATCAATGACTTAATTACTGGAAATTAAAAATATTTTTTAAAATTTTTGTATAAAAAGATAGTTACTGGAGAAAAGTTAATTACTAGAGAAAACGTTATGACAATGTGTATTTTCCGTTGGCATTATTTCTGACCTGTCCTGTTTCTTTCTACACATTGTATAAGAAAGCATCTCTCTAGCATGTGTAAAGGTACCCTTCTCTTTTCTCTGTCGTCATTCCAGCCTTCTCTTTAGCCTAAGCTCGTGGGAGGGGGGTGTTCTTTCCTATTACTTGTAACACACACACCTATCACTTGTGTCCTATTTATGTATTTAGCCTGGTTTCATCTATCACACACCCCCTTTAAGATAGATTGGTTTCGTTTGTATCATATTTCCATTTGCTTATGCTATTTGTAGCAATATTCATTGTGCTTTTATTCCATGTTAATTCAGCTTCATAACTCCTTCAGCCTCTTCATCCCTATCAGCAGAATCACTCTCCAATTCCTGTTTTGTCACTAATCAGCTTACAGTCCTTTACTGGCTCTCTGGTGCTCCTTAGCTTCCAAGCCCCTCTGGCATGACTCACAAGGCTCTTGATCTGGAGCCTGATGTCGAGTTTTGCTTCCTTTCTGAACATGTGAAAACTGGAATTCTGAACTCTAGCCAGAAAAAGCCACCTTTACCAGTGGCTTTATTTCTCTTGCTCTTGTTCTTGCTCTCAAATCTCAAATATTTTTCCCCCAAGAAATTTTAGCTCTCTTCATTAACTTTTACATGCCAGAGCTTACCTTATATATGACTGCTCGCTGGAAGCCTTACTGTCTTTTATTCATCTACGCCTCAACTCTACATATTTCTCAGCTCACAGGATGTTATTTCTCTACCTTATTTACTCCTTCCATTTGCCTGTTTAGTAGTCTGTATGTCTACTATATACTAGCCATAGTTAGGCAGGTAACTCAATATCTCAAAGGCTCTTCAATCAAATGTGATAAATCAGTCAGTTGATTATGCAGTTAGTCTGTGCAGAATAAATTACTAAATGGGACTGTAATATTCTCAAGCAATTCTGTAGATGAGTGGTTTCTCAACCTATGGGTAGGAAAAACTGTAATTTTAACGAATCCCCCCTCTTTTTTTCCCTGTCTCATTTTTTGCCCCTCAAGTAGCCTAATTTTCTCCAATTTTACTTTCATCTAATGTCTGTTAACAAGTGTTCTGATGTAAGCTTGGCTTTTGGTAAAGGAACTTATTTGTGGCTTTTGTATTATCTTTTCTTCTCTCCTTACTACATTATGATTCATAACTGCAAAATTACAGTTATGATGTAGTAACGAAAATAATTTTATGGTTGGGAATCACCACAACACGAGGAACTGTATTAAAAGATTGCAACGTTAGGAAGGCTGAGAACAACTGCCACAGTTGGTTTCACAGTTATAAGTTGAAGGGCTTTTTGAGTCATTGTCTTGCTATGTAACCCTCTATAGCCTCAATGGCAGGACTCCTGACTGACTCTCCTGAAATTACCAGGAAGTAGCAGGTGTGTTGCCTTCAAACGGCAGTTAAGCAAGAAATTTTATGAAATAGTACTATCCTGACAGATTGCCTTATCTTCATTTGTTCATAATTTCTCTTTTATGCTGGTTCTTTATAATAGAGTCTGTGTCATCATGGTGTTCCTTGTTGGTTTATTTTCCTTGTGAAGTAACCACATCCAAATTTTCCCTTCATGTCTCCAACTATCAGTGTATACTTCTGTACTGGCTAGTTTTGTGTCAACTTGACACAAGCTGGAGTTATTACAGAATAAGGAGCTTCAGTAGGGAAAATGCTTCCATGAGATCCAGCTGTGGGGAATTTTCTCAGTTAGTGATCAAGGGGGAGAGGCCCCTTGTGGGTGGAACCATCTCTGGGCTGGTAGTCTTGGGTCCTATAAGAGAGCAGGCTGAGCAAGCCAGGGGAAGCAGGCAAGCCAGTAAGTAACATCCCTCCATGGCCTCTGCATCAGCTCCTGCTTTCTGACCTGTTTGAGTTCCAGTCCTGACTTCCCTTGGTGATGAACAGCAGTATGGAAGTGTAAGCTGAATAAACCCTTTCCTCCCCAACTTGCTTCTTGGTCATGATGTTTGTGCAGGAATAGAAACCCTGACTAAGACAACTTCTGACCCACTTCTTTGTAGCTTATTGCTGAGATTGCTTGGCTGATATTACACAGTTCAATAACAATTTAATGCATTGTAGATCAGATAGAACAATAAGTACGAAATTTCTTCTTTGCCTCTGTCCCAAAGGCTATGTGAACAGTAGTGTCATGAATGCATCCTGTGGTAGATGAATGACAGCTATTTTTGGTTCAGAAAATTTTGAAATCTTTTCAGCTAACTTTATAGAAGGATTAGCCATCAGTGTAACCTTCTCATTAGAAGTTTCAGGGAAAAGGATAAAAAAGAAAAATTATAATTTTAATGAACCCTTTTCTTTTCCCATCTCATCTTCATGCTTCAAGCAGTCTAATTTTTTTCAAATTTTATTTTCATCTGATGGCAGTTGACAAGTATTCTGAAGTAAGCTTGGCTTTTTGGTAAATATTTCTTATTTATGGCTTTTGTATTATCCTTTCTTCTCTCCTTACATATGTAGTATATGTGTCTAGTAAGTTTCATGGAAATAAAATTGTTGTTAAAAATGTAAGCAACCAAGAAATAATTTGTAGAAAAATAAAATCAGCATCAACTATTGATCCATTTTCAGTGTAGTCACTCAAATAGCATTTGGTGACAAATGCTGTGCACTCAGATATTTCCATCTAGAGGGATTTCATTGTGGGATCTGTTTTCTCTAGGCTACGTCCCTATTTTCATATGAATATTACAGTTCACCTATGAAGTGTATGAGATAGCTAACAGTTTTCTTTTCCATGTTGGAAACTGGGGAGGTTAACAGTAGCTACTCCAGTTTCTCCTAACAGTGTGTAAGCTCCTTCAGGTCAAAGGGAGTCACTTGCATCATCTTCTTCCCTGCGTATGTGCACTTGTGGATAGTAATTTTCAGGAAAAGCATGTGAACTTGAAATACCTGGGAAGGGCTACAGATTTACTGACCTCTTGGTTAACATTCTTTTCATTGCACTCTTTTGCTTTATAAACAGAGCATTACCCATTGGAAGTGGGCTCTGTATTAAATCTGACTTACTACCCATAGCCTCGGGCAGCATATGATTTCTAAATAGGAATGGGGTTAGAGTGGGAAGGGAACTTTGCATCAATCACATCTCAAACTTTTGTTTATAGCCACTCTAGTTGATTTTTGGCTCTTCTCATTCTTAACAAAATCCAGGTCATTACCAAGATGTGGATTATAACCAGCACTGTTGATCTCAGGCCAAAACTTGGACTAGCTAATGACTTTCTGCTGCCACCATGTATTAGTTTCAGCAGCTAATCATGGCCAAGATTATTATATTGCCTTCAGGGAAATATGTGAGGTGTTGAAATGGAAGGAGGGAAAGGGGATATGGAGTATAAGGGGAAACTTGCCATTGACCGAGGAGAATGCATATGCATATGTACCTATAAGATACATGCAATGTAGATATGTGTATACATCTATATTGTATATAATCACTATGTTACAAAGCAGAATAAGTCATTATGAACTTGCAAGCAGCATGGTTAAAGATGCTGATTTGTCTGAACACAAGAGTGCATTAGGAACGGGTGTCAGACTAAACACCTAGAAGCAGGTGTGTATTGCATTTCATTCACATGAATATAAGGTGGTTTTTAAATTATTTAACTACTCTTGTGCAGAAAATATACGTATTGATTTAATCCAATTTTCTGAATTGATGATTGAACATTTGTGTAACTGACATGGCAAGCTTTTTCTCTACTACATGTTAAATCAACCCCATATACTGTTCTTAATATCTTAGTTCCTACACATTTATCTTTAGATAGTAGTATATAAAAAGTACATTTTAATATTTCAACTTTCTGAAACTGAAAAATTTGGAATAAAAATCTTAATCTACTGTCTAAAGTTCTAATTGAATGTAATTTTGTGAATAGTTTTCTAAATACTTTCGTAAAGATTTTAAGAAGTTATAGAAATATTTGGTATCATCACAAGTTTAGTGTGTATACTAAAATATGCAGTACATGTAAGATAGTTTATGTGTTGGGGTCATAATTTTTTTCCAAATTTATATGTTGTATTATACATGGGAAGAATACTTTGATTCAGTCTTCCAACTATTGTCTTTACTTTGTGATATGATAACGATTGAAATTTAAGGTGTTTAATACTTTTTTTTTATAGTTTTGGGTTTTCTTCCTTTTATTGAAAGTAGAATATTTTTTTCTCACAATACATACCAATTACAGTTTTCCTTTCCTTTCCTCCTCCTTGTTCCTTCCCATTTCCCCTCCCATCTAGATCTGATTTCTTTCTGTCTCATTAGAAAAGAAAAGGCTTTTAAGAGATAACAACAAAATATAACTAAAATATAAAATAAGCCAACAACTATCACATTGAACTTTGACAAGGCAACCCAACAGAAGGACAAGAACCCCAAGAATAGGTACAAGCATCAGAGGCCTAAACTCCTTTGCATACTCAGGAATCCCATAAAAACACTAAGCTGAAAGTTATAATATATACACAGAGGACCTGGTCCAGACCCATATAGGTACTGTACTTGGGGGGTTAGTCTCTGAGTTTATGTGAGATTTGCTTGGCTCATTTAGAGGGCCTCTTCTGGCATCCTTCATCTCTGGTTGTCACATATTTTCTGCCTCCTCTTTTGCGGGTATTTCCTGAGATCTGAGGTATGGGATTTGATGGAGACATACCATTTAGAGCTTTGTGTTCCAATCTCTCTCTTTCTCTCTGCATAACATCTGGCTTTGAGTCTCTGCATTTGCTCCCATCTGCTGTAGGAGCAAGCTTCTCTGAGGATGGCTGAATAAGGTACTACTGATCTGTGAGTATAGCAGAATAAATAACATGAATCTTTTTAATCACTACTGTTTTTTGTTTGTTTGCTTGTTTTGTTTTTGTTTGTTTTTTTGACCAGTAGTGTTTGGTTTTACCCTAGGTCTCTGGGCTATCTAGTCCCTAGTTCTTGGTCACCCAAGAAATATTGGGTATGGGTTCCTTCTCATGAAGTGGGCCTTAAGTCAAATTACACATTTGTTAGTCACTTCCACAAGCTTTGTGCCACCATTGTCCTAGCATATTTTGCAGGCGGGACAGCATTTTAGATCAACTGACAGCAAGGCCTCATTGCTGAAGACAATACTCAATGAACTCATTGAACATGGAGAAGTTGAACTGGTTCCTACATAGAGCCTTTACTCCTACATTCTAGTATCTTTGTATCTTTGTTAAAGGAAGATATTCTTCAGGTTATCAAATGAGAAACATAACACCAACCCAGGTACAAAACCTTTAAGTGGTTTAGAATTCTAATTTCTGTTAATTCTGTGTCGGTACCTCTCTGTACACAGTTACCTTTCATAATCAGTAAGCATTCTGTTAGGTCTTAAAGTAGTGGTTCTCAACCTGTGGGTCGTGACCTCCTCAGTGGTCATATTGGATATTCTGCATATCAGATATTTATGCTTATAATAGCAGCAAAATTACAGTAAAGTAGCAACAAAATAATTTTATGGTTGGGATCACCACACCATGAGGAACTGTATTAAAGGATCACAGCATTAGACAAGGTTGAGAACCACTGTTTTTAAAAGGAACTGAATGGGAGACTACATAACAAGTATTGTATTGGCAAGAAATCATTCTATTTCAGGAAATCATAGTGCCACTCTACTGTAAGAAATTACAGTGGCAGCTTTTCTTTTTCTTTTCTTTTCTTTTCTTTTCTTTTCTTTTCTTTTCTTTTCTTTTCTTTTCTCTTCTCCTTTCTTTCTTTCTTTCTTTCTTTCTTTCTTTCTTTCTTTCTTTCTTTTTCTTTTTTTTTTTTTTTTTTTTTTTTTTTTTTTTTTTTTTTGAGACAGGGTTTCTTTCTCTGTATAGCCCTGGCTGTCCTGGAACTCACTTTGTAGACCAGGCTGACTTTGAACTCAGAAATCCATCTGCCTCTGCCTCCCAAGTGTGCACCACCACCGCCCGGCATAGACTACTCTTAATGGAAGGTACTCTGCATACTCCTGAACACCCAACCTAACTACAAACCCTTTCATCTACAAGAATGAATTTCCTGCAAGATAAGCTGGTGTAGTTGTGGCACAAAGCTTGTGGAAATAACCAACAGTATATGATTTGAATTAAGTCTGACTCCATGAGATGAAACCCATACTCAAAGCTATTGGATAGCCAAGAACCTGAGACTAGATAGGCCAGGGACCTATTGTAAAAACCAGAAACTACTGTTCCACTAGAAGGATGTAGTGAAAAAAGTGACTCCTAATGTCTGTCTGCTGTGCTTGTAGATCTTTGCCCTGCTCAGCCATCATCATAGAAACTTCTTTCTAAGGCAAATGGGAACAAATACAGAGACCCACAGCCAGGAAATATGCAAAGAGTAAGTGACCTTGGAACACTCAGCTTTAAAGGAGAGGTATTCATCAAATCCCTCCCCAGCTCAGGGAAGTCTATGGAAGAGGAGGCAGACCCATTGGAAGAGCCAGGTGGGATGGATGACTCCAAGGAACCAAGGCCTTCTAGACACAGCAGGGCTGGCACTCATGAACTCAGAGACTAGCAGGAAGCACAGGGTCTGCATGAGTGTGCCCCCCTAGGGTCCTAGAGTTGAAAGGAGATGTGGACACAGCCCACCCTGATCCCTAACCCAAAAGCTGTCTCCAGTTGATAACCACTCTCAAATGAAGGTTTTATTTTCTCCAAGGGAGTGACCCTGGGGAAACAAGCTACGTAATATAGTCCCCATGCTCAGCAGTATATATGCCCAATACAAAACAAACTCAATAACATCTTTGGATATTATTATTATTATTATTATTATTATTATTATTATTATTATTATTATTTTGTCTCATTACATGTAGTCATGGCATTTTCTTTCTTTCTACTTTACATGTCTTTTCCATATAGATCACTACTAGTTTTGTGGTTTTATGGGATCCCCGTGTGTGCGTGTGTGTGTGTGTTTCTACATCTATATGTGATTCTTGTGATATTTTCTTTTATCTTCTACTTGTCTGGCTGTTTTCCCATATTCTAATTTGTTTGGTTTTGATTTATGTTTTTATTTCTTAGATGCCTGTTTGTTTTATAAGGAGCTGTAAGAAGGGTGTGGATCACATGCCAGGGGAGGGAGGGAGATATTGGGAGGAACAGAAGGAAGGAAAACTGTAATTAGGATTTTTTTTGATGAAAAAGTATATTTTGAATAATAAAAAAAGAACAAAATGCCAACCCATTCTAGGAAAGCACAGGGCCTGTCTTGCAAGAAATCACAGTACCCCAGGACTGCAATAGAAATCACAGTACCCCAGGACTGCCAGAGAAATCACAGTACCCCAGGACTGCCAGAGAAATCACAGTACCCCAGGACTGCAATAGAAATCACAGTACCCCAGGACTGCCAGAGAAATCACAGTACCCCAGGACTGCAATAGAAATCACAGTACCCCAGGACTGCCAGAGAAATCACAGTACCCCAGGACTGCCAGAGAAATCACAGTACCCCAGGACTGCCAGAGAAATCACAGTACCCCAGGACTGCAAGAGAAATCACAGTACCACAGGACTGCAAGAGAAATCACAGTACCACAGGACTGCAAGAGAAATCACAGTACCACAGGACTGCAAGAGAAATCACAATGGGAGTGCACTCTAAGTTTCACAGTTTGGAAACAATGTAGAAACGTGTAAAGAAAATAAGGAAACACAAATAGAAATGTCAGTCAATTTGTAGTTCTCCTTTCTTAGGGGAAAACTAGCATCAGCTATCTAACCATTAGAATCTATAGGTCACATGTGGTTGTGAAAGTCACTACATTGGATCAAACAAATTTGTATAACTATACAAAATGAGGATTCATAATACAAAGCCATTTTTCTGTACTAAAGAATATATTTAAGATTACTAGTTTCATTTTAACAGTTTATTATTAATCTATAACTTCATGGTTCATTTTCCAATTATAATGTTGATACACATATTTATCATCTATACCTGTACATATCTTCCTGTTCTCTCTTTTTTTTATTGTAAAACAAAATAAAGACTTCAATTTTTCTCTGTTTCCTTTTGGTTTCACTGCTGCTCATTGGAAGATCAACTAAAGATGTACAATAGGTCCAATTAAGAGATGAGTGTAGAACAGTTGTAGAAATGGCAAGGAATAGAGCCACACATATTACAGATAAGCATTACTTAGGACTCAGGGATTTGTTAGCTAGGAGATCTTACTTGGAGCTCAGTTAACAACACTTTCAGGTTACTGGTGAGGGTGAGAAATGGGGTGTAACAACACTGGCGATGTTTTAAAAAGCAATCTTTGTAAGGCTTTGACTTCAACTGGAGCAAACAGGAGTTTATTTTACTTTCAAACTATAGACCTTAACTGGGAGAAGGATGAGAAAGGCAGAGTGCTGTCCACTGAGATCACCTGATTTCCCCATTTGTGCTTTGAAGCTCTAGCTGTAAACTTATCCATAGTTCCTAATTTTTTTCTCAGTCTCCTGTTGTGCTGTGCTTTCATGGGATAAGCAGTCAACGACTTTTCTCTGATGAGATTTGTGCTTTAATAACCCATAAGTAGCAGAAAACTCTCTTCCTTTGTCCTTAGACTGTGGAATATTATTCAGTGTAAGTCTTTATAACAGTGCCTGCACGTCTGTTCTGCCATCTTCATACATAATTTACATTTGAATAGGCAACATGGCCACCCAAGGGCTCCTGGCACAAACACAGTACCACCTGCATGAAAGAAAATAGCTTTTATGAGACATCAAAAAAACATATAACATCAGCTATATCAAAAAATGTGTGCAATGTATAATTTTAAGTAAAGAATGTGATTCAAAAGATTAGGGAAAACGAGAGAGCCATAGACTGTGGATAGCAAAGAAAACTTCTTAGAAGCTATATTTTAAATGTACAGATTTTATATAAGTGATAGAAATATTTTCCCAAGCTTCCAAAATGCTTGCTCCTGAAGCTATATTTTAGAACGAAGGAATGACTTAGAAAAAATATTTTTTTAATTGATTACCTTCAGAAAAAAAAAAAACATTAAGTTGTCTCAGTATTGTGGACCTTTAGCTATTCTTTAGAATAATAATACTGTTGTAGCTGAATTCTTTTGCTAAGATAATGCTCCAAGAGGAGTGATCAGCCACAAGTGAGATATCTCTATTTAATACCCTCCCATTCCCTGAGGCTCAGGTACCATCCCAAAAGGGAGGTGAAAAACACTAAGAACCATGTCAGGGAGGACCAGAAGAAAACTGCCTTTTGGACATGACAATGGCTCAGTACACATGAACTCTAAGCAGTTGAAGGTGCCCACAAGACCTATACAAGATGAAGTCAGATGAAGTCAGTCAACATTTTAGTGAGGCTGGGGAAGGGGTTCATGCCCCTCCTCAAAAAAAACAAAACAAAAACAAACAAACAAACAAAAAAAAAACCCAAACCGGAGGAACTATAGTTGGTGGCTTCTTGGGAGGGAAAGTCAGTTTTCTTCACGATGGTGGCTTTTGGTAGGCCAGCCAGGCTTTGTTGGACTGCCCCATATGGTAGAATATGTAAATAGCCCACACTGGATTTGGTGGGTGGTTATAAAAAGAAAAAAGCCACTGAGTTAGGGGAGGGCAGGTAGGAGGGAGTTCTGGAAAGAGTTGGAGTAGGAGTGAAAGAAAAATATAATCAAAATACTTTGTATGTAATTCTCAAGGAATTTATAATAAAAATACTCTGAGAAAGGGAAAGAAAGTTTATCTTAGCTCAATTACAGGTTAATTACCATGGGGGAAGTCACAGCAGTGGGAGTTAGGGGCAGCTGGTTAATAATCTTGCAAACTGATTCTATTAGAGTATGCAGAGGATATATAATAGATAAAACTTCTAGAAACACTGAGAAGTTTTAATGATAAAATTGATACTCCCTATTGTATACCATATATCATTTTATTAGAGTTCACCTTAAAGGTATTTCTAAACTGAGAACACATCTGTAAACTTTGACTTAGTTCTTGCTAGTGACTTATAGAGGAATAATTTATCATATATCATGATTTACATTTATAATGTATCCTGGTTTTTTGAAGAAGTGTGGGCTATATCAGTGGTCTGAGAAAACTGCTTAGCTAACTTAGAAGGCTATGACACCATGTGTTTAAATGTCTCTTAAAGGATATATTCAGTCTCAGCTTTACTCTTTTTGTTTTGTTTTGTTTTGTTTTAAAGCAATACCAAAGTAAGACATTCTAAAAAGGCACATCTATAAATGTCTGTGTTGGACTTATGCTAAGAAATTTTGTCTTCAATCTATAGTTTTGAAAACTTATTCACTACATGTATTTTATTGAATATAAGTAATTTTTATTCCTTCATCTACAATGTAAATTTTTAAAGATCTATTTCAAAAGAGTGCTTAGGAGGTTTGAAGATATTTTCTGTTGAGTTTTTGAAAAATTTAGTACATTTCCATAAATAGTTCCATCATAATTGCTTTGGCTTTGGTATCTACATTGCTTATTTTAGAATTGTTCTTACTGGTTCTGAGAATTTTCACTATGATTTGGATAAAGCCTTATCTCCAAATAATCACCTGGTTACATAAGACATTATCTCCTTCCAATGTAACAGGGTATTCATTGGATTATCCTTTGGGCTTCTCTAGTTTGTTCCTCAGAAGCAAACATACAGAAGATGACTCTAGGTGCTAATGAGTCCTTGGTAAAATTGACATGGAATACCTCTAAGTTTACAGGATTTTTTTGTTTTATTTATTTATTTATTTTTTATATTTTCTGAAACCAGCACAGACTAACCACAGGGAAGAGAGAAAAGGAGGAATGTAATATGATTTTATGGAAAATAATCTGTCATAAAAATCTACAGGACATAGCAAGCCATAGCAAATTCAATCTTCTTAAACCAGGATCATCACCTGCACTCAACCATAAAGGAAGAAATTAGAATAACAATATTGTATCTTGACTTAGCTCAGAGCTCTTCCATTTAGGAAAACACAATTGAGATGTTCTTTAAAAACTAAGTTGTTTCTAGAAATAAATGCATATAGAGATGCTTAGAATGTTTCTGTACATCCCAAATAGGCTTTTCCTTGTGTGATTCCATGGAAGTCTAGGCCCTCACCCCTGCACCAATCAAGAGTCCAGTGTCTATCTTATGAACACACTTTGTTTTAAAACACAACTCCCCAGACTTGTCAGAGCAACACCAATTTAAATAGTAAAAAAAAATTAACATATACTCAGCAGTAAATATACAAGTTTTATGGTTTTAATATACTACCTCATTTAATCCTTGCAGCAATCTGATAAAATATCATCATCCTTTTAAAATGAGGAAAAGAAACTCAAAAAGCAGAGTGATGACTTGACATTTACCTGATGAGTGAATGACAGAGCTAGAGACTCAAGCATATCCCTAAGCCTGGCGCATTCCCAAGACTCGGCTCTTAATAACTGGGCCGAGAGACCAGCCGTAGGCCTAACAATTTTTAATTACACACATATCTTAATTATAGAAAGATTAGCGTCTCCTTCCTTGATTTCAAAATAAAATGTAATAATTATAGCTAATGTGTAGTAAGCCCTTACTAAAGAGCCAGATAATGTTTATCCTTATTCACAGGCATCATCTAATTTCAATCACACAGCTTTTAAGTGATATAGGTTTATGTTTGGTTTATAAAAGCTGACAATTGAAAGTGAGTCTTAAAGGTATTAAGTCACTCGCAAACCCAGTGAATTTCAAACACAGCCCCACTCCCACGCCTGAGACGTGTGTGACTCTCAAAATATTGACTATTAGAGAAACTAACTGATACTCCTATGGGGAGCAGGGTGCAATCTAGGGTAGAGAGCAGCCTGAGTAAGGGAAATAAGGTCGACTTGGTTATCATAAAACTTGGAGAGAAATGAACACTTATTTCTAAGTTTACTTACTTCATAAAGCAGTCCCAGATCATGGAGCAGGCCTTAAAATAAAGTTCGCTTTGTGGGGCTAGAGAGATGGCTCAGTGGATAAGAGCACTGGCTGCTCTTCCACAGGATCCAGGTTCTATTCCTGGTACCCATATGATGACTCATAACCATGTGTAACTCTGTTTTCAGTAATTCCAGTGCCCTGTTCTAGATGTTAAGGGTATTGCATGCATGTGTACACAGACATCCAGGCAAAACACCCATAAATATACAAAACTATAAAACAAATTTGGTTGGTTACTCCAGTGACATTCATGTCACACTAATAGACATTATCTTGTCAGGCAGATTATTATTGTAGCTCTGTAGGAATCACAGCTAGGCATCATTGCTCTTTATGTTTTCTTTCAGTAGTGTGCGTAACGTCTTTCATCTTTCAGCACTTTCAAAGCTATCCAGTAGGGATGGAATGTCTAGTAGAGTACCAGTGAAATTTCTCCATGTTTCATGATTCAAGAATATAGTGTGTTCAGCAAGTCATTTTATAGAGGGTAACCTATATCAGGGGCAATAGCCTGTAGTATATGGGTCTACATATTTTATATTTTATAGAGGGGTCTATTGGAACCCATTGGTTAGCATCTTCAGATGTGGGAACCCATTCCTTATAGAGGGTTGTTTGTCTTTTTTTGTAGTGTGTGATGTCTACTTTGGGTATTTCTCCCCATTACAGGCCAAATGTTTCATATATATACAAATATATATAATATATATATATATATATATATATATATATATATATATATATATTATATATATATTGTGATACATATGTACATTAAATTTTGCCATGCTTACCATAGTCGTTGGTTTTCGTGTGACTTTTTTGAAAGGATATTATCTTTTTGAAGCAATAAAAAAAACCTGTCACATTCAAGAAAGTGATAGTACTTCAAACCTTTATTTTATAAAAATACCAAGTTACTACTTTCTGTGTTCAAGGTATAATAAAATTTACCAGAAATGGGTTATATATGCCAGGGTAGTAGGAATAGCTATCAGATATCCAGAAGGTCACACTTAGAAAAAAGATTAAGAATGCTTACATATGCAGGTATCCCTAGGTGTGTGTGTGTATGTGTGTGTGTGTATTTCTGTTGACATTTCATCAGTTAAAATATTTACTATTAGAGAAACTAAATCAAACCTTTTCAAGCATTGAATATAGAAGCTAATTACAAGAGGTATAAAAAGTTGGAAAAGAGGGAACTTATTAGAAAGCAAAGAAAATTTTTTCATTATTTCTCAGTAACTTAAAACAAAATACAATAATTTGTCATGTTGTTTCTTTATGGTTTTAGTATAATGGTGGCAAATAGTTGTAGACATCCAATAATGCTTCCGTTTAGCTATCTTATACATCATTGTTCACAAACCTTAGGTTTTGTAGTATGTTTTCCAGACTGGTTTATGGTCCTTACGTGTGATACTTTCAGTACTGCACAGATACTGTGATACACTTTTGGCTGATTTAGTAGTTTAGGAGCTAATGACTCCATTTCAAAGTTCTTAACATTTCAATCCCAGACAAATAAAGTAGGCAGGAGAATAGTTACCATGAACTTTCCAAGCAGAGAGGGCTATCAAGTTCATTTACATGTTTACCAAGGCTGCCAGCCATTCCGATTTGTTTGGGGTAACTGTTTTTTATGTGAATTGAACTCTATCTGATGGTCTGCAGTAAAACAGCAAGAGCTCTCAGTCACTATTATCACTTACTTAGTGGACCTTTTTACCATCAGTGTTTGGTGTGCATCTCTTCTAAACATGAGGATGGCACTAAAGTGAACAACAATCATTCAAATCTGGCTTGTGTACAATGATGTAGTGCATGGACCAGGATGAAGCTGTAAAGTCCTATGAAACTGTTACATTTGGTGTGTGAGCAGAAGAAATTATTTGTAAAAGTTCAGAAACTGTGATGAAACTATCTGTTACATACTAAATGGCACAAATGAGTTGTTCTAAAAGAATCTTAAGTATATATATATTTAATTTCTATCTATGTTAATGAACATTACAAAGACTAATTGTAGATTTTCTTTACATTTATGCTTTATTGAAGGAAACTCATAGCTTTAGCCTGACTAAATTAAGCCCTAGACTAAATTTTTAAAAAAGTAAAATACTTAGAAACTGCTGTTAATAAAATTTCACAGGAAACTCTGTATGGATATTTTTCTAAACTATTTCCTTATTTTTGTAATAAATGAACAATAAGTGTGAATTCTTAGGAGTAAAGCTTTTGAAAGTTAATAACTTTAAGTAGAAATATTAGCATAAAGTAGCATGTATGAGCAAAGCACGTCAGGAAACTATACAATAGTTTAGGCAAATTGATAAAAGAAGCAATCTGCATATCTGCACCCATATCTGCACCCATATCTGTATCCATAGTTCTCCATCTATTTCACTCTCCAGATATAGACACCTGAGGAGAAAAGCAATGAAAATCCATTTGCAATCATTAATCAAAACAATATAAATGGATATGACATAACCATTAGGTCAAATGCAATAGCATCCTTTACTTGAGATCTATGTTTCCAGTTCCTCATTGTAATGTGCTGCTTTGACAATGATTTCCCAGGCCTGGTACATGGCAGGATTTGCCATAGTTTGCTGATATGAGGGACTTTGTAGGGGTTTGACTCAGATCCTTTTCACTGTTTTCTTGGGGTAGGTAACTCTAACCATCCAATAAATCAGCACCAGTGCCATTGTAACCACACAGATATCCCTGCTTCTGCCAAGTCGGTAAGAACAGGTCAAGCTGTGCTCCACTCAACTGGCAGTCAGTTGATTCCTTCTTTCCAAGTCTGAAGACTGAACCAACCCGTCTTTACAGGCAGAGTCTGAGTAGGAACGACAAGATGGAGTGACTTGTTAATACCATCAAACTTTAGAAACATTTTGAATTTTAATTTAATCTGCTTTCATATTTGTATTAAAATCTGAGATTGTGACAGAGAAGAAGAATAACGCTGTCACTTTTAGTGAACTTTTAGTAAACTCTGAAATGAAGCAACTGCCTACCACTTTGTATGTAGCCTTCCTGAATTAATAATGATAGACAACTAGAAATTTATGAGTTTATTTGAAACTCCTCCAAAATAGCCTTAGATTTTGGTATTTGTTACTTTTACCCTTGAGATAATTAAGTCATATAATTGTAATAAAATTCATATTCCAGACATCAGGCTTGAAATTTTCATCTATTTGATGCCAATGTCTTGTGTACTATATTTCTCACAATCAGGCTGCTGGATTTTGGTTATACCCATATACCTATATCTATATCTATATCTATAAATATGTATATATGTATGCATGCTTTTTTCTGGGGTTTTGCAGATACAATTTGAATAAATAGAATGAAGTATAAAATAGTGTTACTTTCATGATGATATGAAAGTCCCAAGTTTGAGCTTCTGGTAGGGAGGTTTCTAAGATGAAAAAAAAACAATAATGATAATAATAAGTGAATAATCATATTAACAGAAAAGGTGTCTAGTTTGTCAAGAACCAATACAGAAAAGTATATGATCATTTCAAGGAACTAGAGAAAGTGTGTTTGGGTTTGAATTTGATGGTAAATGAGTTACAGATATCAGGCAACAAGGGCTAACTGAGCCTGTTCTTATAAACATATTGCAGTCAAAGCCATGGAGTGGTTTTTGTTGTTGTTGTTTTGCTTTGTTTGTTTGGTTTTTTTTAGGGGGGGTGTAACAAGGTAAATGTATGCTGCTATTAAGAAATGTAATCTTTAGAGGTCATAGCTTAAGAAAGAGCAGTACAAAGAGAATGGACTTGAACGAGATCAAATGCATAATGAGTGAACTGGATAAGAATTTGGATGTACAAGAGATGATTGTGGTGTTGGTGAGATACATGAGGTAGCAGAAGTGACAGTTAAAGGACATATGGAATGATGTGCACCGGTCACCCTATGCCAGCAGAAGAGAATCTGATGCGATTTCCTGGTTTCAGGATCGAAGTGGAAGGAAAATTAGAGAAGATGATATATGCACACTTAGTCTCAGGCAGATGGGTTTGTGGGAAGTTAGTAGGTGGGTGTAGAGCTTGAGGCTAATGCAAGTGTCGAGTTATAAATCATGAATGGCAAGGTGGAGGAGGGCTGAGTGTGCACAGAGAGCAGAGGGATTATAGAGTAGAAAAGGTGACTGGTGACTCGGTATCCCTCCTTCTCGTAGAGAAGATGAGAAGGCAGAGTTGGAAGACAGGCTGCTTTAAAGGATTTAAAAGAAAATACAATCTTTTGTACAGAGAGGGGCCAATGTTAAAGGGCAAGGCTATGATTATAGATGTAATAAAGCAATGATTTGAGTGGTTTGTTTACAGTGATAACTTTGTTCAAACTGAGAGACTTGTCTTAAGGAAATATTAACAGCATGTAGGCACAATTAATTCTGTATCTCTACTAAAGATACAGTTCTAGAATAGTCACTCTGATAGCCTCATGATCTTTAAAGAAAATATAGTTTTCAGGGCTTGCTATGAGATTTTTAGTATCTGTAAAAGCTATCTATGCAAGACATCTATTAGGTTTCAAAGACTTCTTATTCATTTATTTTGCATTTTGTTACATATTTAAAAGAACAACATAGTTTTTTAAGAGTAGCATTGTTTAATTAGCTCTGGAATTGGTCTCTCTCCTTTTATAGTTGTTACAAGGACACTTGTAGTCTATCCTATAGTTTTTTTGAGAAGCCTAAAAGCCTTTCATTCTTTGGAAATAAACATTTGATAAATGACAATCGAGTACTGGCTATGGCTACTTATGACCATGCCTAGCACAGCCAGTGCTTTGCGTTTGATGGTATGTATCTATTTTATTTAAAGAGGTTATGACAGAAATAGCGACCACATAGACATTAGCTTTTTTTTTTTTTTTTTTTTTTTTTTTTTTTTTCAGGGATCAGATTTTAGGCTATCAGGTTTGCCTGAGTGTTTTTTTTCCAATAGGGAAGATTTGTCCTGTCAATCAAGTTTGAGGCAGGCTGTGACAAGGGCTTGGCCTTTATTGAGGTGAAGTTCTTTTGTAAACCTCCATTATCATTTTCTTTATTATCTTTTTGTCCTTTTTGTTTGTGCGGTGTAAGATTTCTTATCTCTAAGTGGAGCAGGCTCTTCCTCTTTTTCTACTGGTCTTTTGGAAGAAAAAGTAAACTTCTCGTCAGTTCTGGGCCATGAAAAGATAAAACTGTCAGAGAAATGATAAAGCACATAATGGGCTGTGATATTCTTTCTTCTGGGGTTAGAGAGAAAATAATTGCCTCAGACAGGTCGCTTGGTGTGCTATTCATTGGCCTGTGACTCAGTAGGGGTCCCTTGACATTTTCCGAGAACCCCCTCACTCATTGTTGCTTATTCATTTTGTCATAGGAACAACTGATGAATCCAAAATTCCTGTCTCAGAGATTTTTTTTTTAATGTAGAAAGTAGGAAGCAAAAATGAAAAAATACCATATTTACCAAAAAAAAGAACATTTTAAGATAAATGAGGGAAATTCCATAGGAAATGAAATTTGATTGATTGCAAAACCAGCCTTGATTCACTTAGATCTTCTTGGCTTAAAAGCAAGTTTTATTTGGTTTTGGCACTGAATTTGAAATATTTTATCTTGCTTGAAGTTGCCATGGAATGAGTGTAGATACTGTAGAAGAAATTAGACACAACATACACGGAGTTTAGTTCAGTGCACATAGAAAGGTATAGTTATATGTTTGTACACAGCTGTACATGTTCCAGGTAAAAGCTGATCAGAAGTCATTTTCTTTTTAGAGTATGGAGATATTTTTCTCTATAGCTATGAGAACAGTTTTCTTGGCAAAGGGTCATTAGCTGAAAGTAACATTGTTTTACTTAATGGTAAAGATAAAGTGTTTGAGGAGAAACAGTGAAACAAATTAAGAAAAATATTCCTTGAAATGGGCTAGGCAGGATATTTTGGCCTTTGAAGTACCCCCTGCCCCGGCCCGTGCTTTGTAGAGATCTGTTCTTCTTTTCTTCATGTGTTTCTTCTCACTCCCAGTAAGTGCCTCCCTTCAGCCACTGTCTGCACTGCTTGAGATTTTCTCAGTTGGTACCTGTTTTGCTTCAGCTTTTTCCTGCCTAGAAAACTAACCTGATCAGGAACCCTAGACTGTATCACTTAAATACCCCTGGACTATATCAATAGGATGGCTAATTGGCCCACAATTGTGTGACATGTTTTGATCTGGCCTGGAATTTGAGCCAGTCCATCACCAGGGGCTCTGCCTGCAGAGCTCACAAGGCTTTTGTTTTAGGTTGCCAGGTTTTGTCTCAGGTCAGGAGGGAGAGGAAGGAGGCAGCAATCTTGGAAGTTTGCCACCTTTATTACCTAGTCACAGCCTCTCTCCTTAGCAGTCAGCCTAGCAGGGAATCTATCTAAGTCCTAGTGTCTCCATGCTATTTTTAAAAGAAAGACTTGCTGAAGCCAGCAGTTAACTCAGGTGTCATTCCTCAGAAATCTTCCATCTTGTTTTCTGAGACATTATCTTCTGGCTACCCATTTCTCTCAGGAAGCCTTTTCTTTTTCTCGGTCTCTACCCTTTATCTATTTGACCAAATCATACATGTTGTATAGCAAAATGCTAGGACAATATAATCTTTTGGGTCTAACTCAGAGGCCTAGTAAGTCTGGGGTCTCACTGGGAGTTTCTTCTGTAAGACAGACCTGCTTGGTCGAAGGCTTTATACTGAGCAATACTGGCCCTGAGGTTTTGAACCCTGGAATTTTAAGGGTTAGGGACACTCCGTTACTTCCAAGGTGCATTTGGTCATTTTGTGACATAGAGGATGCTACAAGCATTGGGTATTGACCTCTGTTTGGCCTTTGTCCCCCAATCAACCTCAGATTTCCTGTAGAGACTCACCTTGTCAAAGATTCCAAGAGGTTCTGATGGCCAATTGGTCAAGATTGCCTGGCGTTCTCCACTGACCCAGGGTCAAAAACTCGGAGAAACTTTCATTGGCCATGTGAAATGGTCGATTCTGGCCAAAGTTAAGAACTTTACATTTTTAATATCTAAACTGATTTAAACAATTCTGCAAGAAAGAATGGCAGCAAGGTGTGAGGGCCTCTTCCCCTGCAAAAATCTCAGTTCACTTACATCTTTTTTAAGACTGTCGCTTATAACCATACCCAGAGCTAGTATGCCCAAAATTCTGTTTCATCTGGGCCTCCATCTATTGTAGCCTTCCCCAGCCTGAAGCAGGCTGATGCGGACTTTGTCGCCACTGAGGTGAGATCACCTGCAATGCAGCTTTCCGACTTGGTTGGCTTCTTTTGTTGTGTCAACTGCCACTGTGCTTCGCCAGGATCCTGCTGCCTGCTGAGACACCCTTGAGTGCAACCATCCAGCATCTTTGGGCTGGATGCAGGCACCTGGATAGACTGGTGGGGGGATGGGCCTACCCTCTATATAAGCTTAGACTCTAAGTAAACTTTTAAGGTGTCTTGAACAGAGTACTTTTGTCTTGATGTCTTTATTTCTCTCCCCGTCTAGTCTCTTTCAGCCCCAGCCCACCTTTCAGGGGGCCTGGTTCATGTAAGCTGTGGGCAGCTTACAGTTACAGGTTGGCCCCATGAACACAGACCTGAAAATGGCGGGGTAACCTGAGGGACAGCTGTCTATGTGGAGCTCCACGAGATGGGAAGAATAAGAGGATCATATCTGGCACAGTGAGCAACAGGTATTTATGCTAGCGCTGGCTTTAAACTTCATTTTTTAAATTGTTGCTGGAGGTGCGATTGGATACGGGCTAAGCTGGAACAGTGCTGACCCATTGCTGATTCCACTTAGGGGTTGTTAGCAGAAAATGGGACTAGAAAATTCCAAACAGGCATTTGTTCGCAGTCTTCAAGAGCTGCTTCAGGCAAGAGGAGGAGGGTTTGAAGAACAATTGTTAGAAAAATTTTCAGATAAGATAGATTCTTGCTGCCCACGGTTCAGAGAAGAAAAAACTTTAGATAAGAGAACCTGGGAGAGAGTTGGAGAAGCTTTGAAAAACACCCAGGCGGATAATTTCACCCTTTGCCTCTGGGCGCTTGTAAAAGATGCTATTGAAAAAGAGATCTCGCAGGTGTCAGATAGTACCCAGATAGAGCTTGAAGAATCTCAGGAAGAGCACCTGTCAGAAAGGACTTTCTCAGAAAGGGGCCCTATCAACCCTAAGTTAGAAAGATATAGAGATTCTGATGATGTGCTAACTTTAGAAAAGGAAGATCATTCAGAAAGAGGAGCCGCCAAATATTTTGATGAGGAATGGCCTCCTCACAAACTTGCTGCTCCACCTATGGCCTCCACTATAGGAGATGCTACTCAAATGGAAATGCAACTAAGTAAATTAGAGTTTGAAATTAAGTTACAGAAATTGACTAATGAGCTTTGGGAGCTAAAAAAGGCTCAGATACAGGGAAGAACGTGTTATAATATGCAGTCCTAATGAGGCAGTGACTAAGCAGTTGCTCAGACAAGGATTTTTACCTGCTCATGGGCTAGGAAAGAAAAGACAAGGTATTAAGACTTTTAAAGGTCCTAAACCTCACTCTAACACAAGAGGTTTAGGGTATTTTCAGTAATGGCCACTATCTTGCCTGCATCCCATGCTGATAAAATTCAATGGCTTAATGATATTCCGGTGTGGGTTGATCAGTGGTCTTTACCTAAAGAGAAAATAGAGGTCCCCTCTTAGCTAGTTCAGGAGCAATTAGAGGCAGGAAATTTAGTAGAATCTCAGTCTCCTTGGAATACTCCAATTTTTGTTATCAAGAAAAAAATCTGGTAAGTGGAGATTGTTACAAGATCTAAGAAAGGTTAATGAAACCATGGTACCTATGGGGAGCTTTACAACCTTGGCTTCCATCTCCGGTAGCCATTTCTAAAGGATATTATAAAATTGTGGTAGACCTAAAGGATTGTTTCTTTACTATTCCTTTGCATCCTGAGGATTGTAAAAGATTTGCTTTTAGTATTTCTTCTATACATTTTAAAGAACCTATGAAGAGATATCAATGGGCAGTTCTCCCACAGGGCATGGCTAATAGTCCTACCTTATGTCAAAAGTTTGTGGCACAAGCCATTCAGCCTGTGAGACAACAATGGCCTATGATTTACATCGTTCATTACACAGATGATGTCTTAATGGCAGGAAAAGACCCCCAGGATTTGCTTTTGTGTTAAAGAGATTTATAAAAGGCCTTAGCTGATAAAGGATTACAAGTAGCTCCTGAGAAGATACAAACTCAGGATCCTTATAATTACTTGGGTTTTAGACTTACTAATCCCCAGAAGATTGTTATTCGCAGGGACAACTTAAAAACTTTATATGATTTTCAAAAATTGTTAGGTGATATTAATTGGCCTTGCCCCTATTTAAAGCTTATTACAGAGGAATTGAAACCTCAAATTAAGAATTTGATATTTTTAAAGGGAGTTCTGATCCTACCTCCCTTAGATATTTAACCTCAGAAGGATTACTGGCCTTACAACAAGCGGAAAGAGCTATTGAAGAACAATTTGTCACTTTTATAGATTACTCTTTGCCTTTACATCTGTTAATTTTTAATATGATTCATATGCCTACAGGATTGTTGTGGCAAAAGGCTTCTCTAATGTGGATACCTTTGAGGATATCTCCAAAACGTAATATCCTGCCATATTATGAAGCAGTAAATCAGATGATCGTACTTGGAAGGAAGCAGGCACTAACTTATTTTGATAAAGAGCCAGATATTATTGTTCAGCCTTATAGTGTAGATCAAGATATCTGGCTAAAGCAGCATAGTACAGATTGGTTGCTTGCTCAAATAGGGTTTATAGGAACTATAGATAATCACTATCCTCAAGATAAGTTGATAAAATTTTTATATGTACATGAAGTGATATTTCCTAATATGATCTCTTTACAGCCTTTGCATAATGCTTTTTTGGTTTTTACTGATGGCTCCTCTAAAGGACGATCTGGATATCTTATGAAAAATCAGCAGGTAGTCATAGAGACTCCTGGCCTCTCAGGTCAGTTAGCAGAGCTGACAGCAGTATTAAATGTTTTTCAGTCTGTAAATGATGCTTTTAATATTTTTACTGATAGTTTATATGTTGCACAATCAATTCCCTTATTGGAGACTTGTGGTACGTTTAACTAATATGTCAGCAGGATCTTTGTTTTCACAATTGCAAAACATTATTCTTGCACAAAAACATCCGTTTTATATTGGTCATATACAATCTCATTCTGGTCTTTCTGGACCTTTAGCTGCAGGCAATGATTCCATCAACAGAGCTCTAATAGGAGAGGCCTTAATTTCAGATCCTGTTGCATTGGCTAGACGTGATTATGATAAATTTCATCTCTCTAGCCATACCTTAAGGCTCCAACACAAGATCACTAAAGAACAGGCAAGAATGTTTGTAAAACAATGTCCTAAATGTATTACATTATC
>LR749627.1:1305298-1318258 GCA_902729485.2 Mus minutoides | reverse complement strand
AAGATGTCTGTCTGTGTTTTTTCACAAAAAGAAGACAGAGAACGATGGCTGCCTGAAAGACTGGTTTGCCAAGTGGACACAGATCCTGAATCTTCTAGTAAGTATGACTCCAACCTTGACGATGGCTAAAAATCCTTTTTTTTTTTTTTTTTTTGCCAGAAAAGTTAACTTGGAGCACAGCCTCCATTCCAGAGAATTTACAGCATCTCTATTAATTCTCAAAAAGCCACCTCCCCCCTACACTGGGAGATCAGAGTCTAAGCTTAGTCCTTGCTAATTTGCAGCTGAATAGAGTACCTGCACATCCCAAAAGAAGCTTTTATCCTGTTGTTTTTCAACTGTCTTGACTTTGTTTTTCAAGCAGGTCAGCTGACTCCTTACAGCCTGTTTTTCAACTCACCTCCAGCAAGCACACGTAGCAAAATTTCATAGTTATGAATAAGTATATGGAGTATATATTGTGGCTTTGGTCTGAATTTGGGAACAAGGTGTGCTATGAGAGCCAGTCAGCCAATGACGGGCAACCAGATTTCGGAACTATATCAATCTAAGACATAGGTATATGCCAAGAGACTGTGGTTTGTTAATAATACACCACAGAGCCATGTTTGTGCAAAATAAACACAAACAGGCTGCATATATACTCTTTGACAGATAAGAATAGTTCAGAAAAATCTGAGATTTCCCAAGCCAGGCACAGCCACCAGCCACCATAACTATCAGGCAGGACTATGGAGCATAAATAAATTTGATGTCTCTGTCCAGCCATTTTTATTATATACTTATGGAGGAATTGTAGCCTCCCCCAGCCTGAAGCAGGCTGATGCAGACTTTGTCGCCACTGAGATGAGATCACCTGCAATGTAGCTTTCCGACTTGGTTGGCCTCTTTTGTTGTGTCAACTTCCGCTGTGCTTCACCAGGAGCCTGCTGCCTGCTGAGACATCCTTGAGACAATCCATATTGCGCAGTGTCTTTGGGCTGGATCCAGGCACCTGGATGGACTGGCAGGGGATTGGACTATCCTCTATATAAGTTTAGACTCTAAGTAAACTTTAAGGTGTCTTGAACAGAGTACTTTTGTCTTGGTGTCTTTATGTTTCTCCCTATCTAGTCTCTTTCAGCCCCAGCCCCCCTTTCAGGGAACTCAGTTCATGTAAACCATGGGCAGCTTACAGTTACAATCTATTCTTGAGATAATGTAGAATACTTTTGCCTTATGCTTCTTTTGCTATGTGTTTTTGCCTCTCTAAATCTGAAAATCTGAAAATCTTGCTTGTATCTTTAATAGCTAAAAGGTAAAAATGTTTCAGGTTGTCTGCTCCTGATTGAATGTATGCACGCATGTGCACACACACACACAGAGTTGGTTCAGATCTCTAAGAGAAACATGCAGATCTCTGTTTTCAGTCCTACAAGAATTCAAATGTCTATTAGGTATGAATAATATTGAAAAATTGTTTTATGCTTTTCTACTTCATTGAAAAAGAAAAAGAAAAGAAAAAGAAAAAAGGCTCTGGAGTTGATATTTTACTCATATGCTCCAGAGCCAAGCTTGTTTGTTTAAATTGACTCGTATGCTCCAGAGCCAAGCTTGTTTGTTTAAAAGTTTGTACCATAGTTTCTGACTGGATCAGGCTGACTCCCTGACTCTGAGACGCAGAGAAGAGTAAACTGTAACATCCCTGAAAGGTACTCTATCTTGAGAACAAGTAGTGAGAAAACTTGTTCATAGAGGGTACAAATGGCAATGTGCATGTGATGGTTTGTATATTCTTGGATCAGAGAGTGGCACCATTTGGAGGTGTGGCCTTGTTGGAATAGGTGTGACCTGGTTGGAGTAGGTGTGGGCTTAAGCTCCTCACCCTAGTTGCCGGGAAGTCAGTCTTCCACTAACAGCCTTTGGATGAAGACATAGAACTCTCAGCTCTGCCTGTGCCATGCCTGCCTGGATACTGCCATGCTCCCACCTTGATGATGATGGACTGGACCTCTGAACCTGTAAGCCAGCCCCAATTAAATGTTGTTGTTCTTGTTTTAATAAGACTTGCCTTGGTCATGGTGTCTGTTCACAGCAGTAAAATCCTAATTAAGACAGTGCATAACTCTGGATTCTCTTCCCTTTACCTTGGTTTTCTTTGCAATTGCTAAAGCTTCTGTTGAAACTATAGCTGTCAGTAGTTTAGGATTTGTAAGGTCATTGAGTGTGATTTAAAAAGGATGTATAGATAATCTTAGTTTTCTATAACAGACTATGTATGTATCTTGGATTCAACTCTTCTTTAGAAAAAGGTGTGTGCCCCATGGCCTCCCCTTGAAGTACTTTGTTGTCACCATTTTTGGCTGGTGACCTCATCAGGATGGAAACATGCCTTATGAAATTACTACCATCTTTGTTAAGTTGATCATGTTGTATCCCCCATCCTATCATTGTATTTCTTTTTTAGACTAAAGAGGAAACAGCAGACTTCCAAGATGGTTTATTTCAACTGGCTAAAACAAAAAAATAATTTGCTCTTTTTGCTCTCTTGGGTAAGCTGTACCTATCTATTAAAGGGTTTTATAAGACCCCGGCATTTATAAAAGTCCACTAAAAATGCCATCTTCCTGTGGAATTGTTTAGTTTATTTTGATGTTAAAGGATTTTTAATTCTATAATTATAATTTTTCAAGCTCCAATTTAACAGGGATAAAAACAATCTTAAAATCCTGATTTTTAAAAAGTTACATTTAATTAGCCGGGCGGTGGTGGTGCAAGCCTTTAATCCCAGCACTTGGGAGGCAGAGGCAAGCGGATTTCTGAGTTCGAGGCCAGCCTGGTCTACAAAGTGAGTTCCAGGACAGCCAGGGCTACACAGAGAAACCCTGTCTCAAAAAAAAAGTTACATTTAATGTCTTTTTTATAGTCCAATCATTACCCCCCTCCTAGTCTTCCCTCCCACAGGTTATCATCCCTTTCCTCCTCCCCTATCTCCAAGAGGATGCCCCCATCCACAGCTCCTCCACCCTGCCAGACCTCTCTGGTATCTAAAGTCTCTGAAGGGTTAGGTGCATCTTCTCTCACTGAGGCCAGTACAGGCAGTCCTCTGCTGTATATATGATAGGGGCCTCATATCAGCTGGTGTATGTTGCCTGGTTGGTGGCTCAGTGTCTGAGAGATCTTGGGGTTCCAGGTTAGTTGAGACTGCTGGTCTTCCTGTGGGGTTGCCCTCTTTCTCAACTTCTTCCAGTCTTTCTGTAATTTAAACACAGGGGTCCCCAAATTCAGTCCATTGGTTGGATGTAAATATCTGTGTCTGTCTCAGTCAGCTCCTTGTTGGGCCATAGCATCAGTAATAGTGCCAGGCCTTGGAGCCTCCCTTTGAGATGAATCCTAATTTGGGCCAGTCACTGAACCTCCTTCCCTCAATCTCTTCTCCATGTTTGTCCCTGGAGTTCTTTTAGACAGGAACAATTCTGAGTCAGAGCTTTTGACTTTGGGATGGCAACCCCATCTCTCCACTTGATGACCTGTCTTTCTACTGGAGGTGGACTCTGCAAGTTCCTTCTTCCCTCTGTGGGCATTTCATCTAAGGTCCCTCCCTTGGAGTCCTGAGATTATCTTACTTCCCAGGTCTCTGGTACATTCTAGAGGGTCTTCCTCCCTCCCATCTCTCAAGGTTGCCTGTTCCCATTCATTCTGCTGGCCCTCAGGATGTCACTGTTGTTGCTCCCCCCAATACTTGATCATGTTTTCCTTTCCCCTCCCTCTTCCCTCTCCTATCCAGATTTCTCCCCTTCTCTTCCTCCCATGATTGCTTTCTTCTCCCTCCTAAGTGGGATTGAAGCATCCTCACTTGGTCCCTTCTGCTTGTTAACCTTTTTGAGTCCTATGGATTGTATCATGGGTATTCTGCAAATTTTTGTCTAATATCCACTTATTAGTGGGTACATACCATGCATGTCCTTTTGGGTCTGAGTTACCTTACTCAGGATGATATTTTCTAGCTCCATTCAGTTGTCTGCAAAACTCAGGATGTTCTTGTTCTTAATAGTTGAGTAGTATTCCATTGTGTAAATGAACCACATTTTCTGTATCCATTCTTCTCTCTTGGGACATCTGAGTTGTTTCCAGCTTCTGGCTATCACAGACAAGGCCACTATGAACATTGTGGAAAATGTGTCCTTCTGTTATAGTGGAGCATCTTTTGGATATATGCCCAAGAGTGGTATAACTGGGTCTTCAAGTAGATACATTTCCAATTTTCTGAGGAACCTCCACAGTGATTTCCAGAGTGGTTGTACTAGTTTACAATCCCACCAGCAATGAAAAAGTGTTCCCCTTTCTCTATATCCTTCCCAGCATCTGCTCATACCTGAATTTCTGATCGTAGCCATTCTGATTGGTATAAGGTAGAATCTCAGGGTCATTTTGATTTGCATTTCTCTGATGAATAAGAACTTTGAACATTTTTTTCCAATTTTTATTAGATATTTTCTCAATTTACACTTCAAATGCTATCCTGAAATTCCCCTATACCCTCCCCCCACCCTGCTCCCCTACCCACCCACTACTACTTCTTGGCTCTGATGTTCCCCTGTACTGGGGCATAAAAAGTTTGCAAGACCAAGGGGCCTCTCTTCCCAATGATGGCCAACTAGGCCATCTTCTGCCCCATATGAGGCTAGAGACATGAGCTCTGGGGATACTGGTTAGTTCATATTGTTTGAACATTTCTTTAAGTGCTTCTTGGCCATTGGAGATTCTTCTCTTGTGAATTCTTTGTTTGGCTCTGTATCTCATTTTAAAATTGGGTTATTTGGGTTTTTGCATGTTAGTTTCTTAAGTTCTTTATATATATTTTGCATATTAGCCCTCTATTGGATGTAGGGTTCATGACGATTTTTTTTTTCCAATCTGCAGGTTGCCATTTTGTCCTACTGATAGTTTCTTTTGCTTTACGAAAATTTTCTAAACAAAAAACAGTTTGAAAGATCTTCTGTTTTTATTCATTAAATAATAGCTCATATTTTAAGTGTTTAAAACAAACATACAGAGTTCATTTTATTTAAAAGCAAGGAATATCACTTAGATACTTCTGTTCAGATTCATTTCTTAGATGCTGACTTTAACTGAGGTTTGTTTTGTTTTGTTCTTACAAACACCAGGGACTTATTCCTTATGCAGAAGCTTGGTGTAAACAGACAGCTAATTGCAGTCACCTTATTCTTTTATGGACCTTTAGTGCATGGTCCTGTCAGTGGCATTTAACTCATGTTAATCTTTATATGAAAGTTTTTCTAATGTAATGTTGTCTCATAATGCTCCTCACAGACTTGTAAAGTTCTTCCCTCCCGACTTGTATATTGGATCTTTGCCATCTGTTAAGGTCATGGTGGTTGCTTAGGTGGACCCTGTATTCATGCACTCTAACTGCTCTCATTGCCCTGTCTGCATTGATGCAGTTGCGGAGAGATAGCAGTTCCGGTGACATCTGAAAGATGGCCATGGGCCATCCAACTCATCCCTGCTCTTGCCACTGGGGTCATTGTTTTTGGGACTCAGAACTAAAACAGCTAGATTGAAGCCTTCTCTGTGTCGATTAACTTCTCTGTCACAAGCTAAGATGGATGTAACATGTACCAGCTCAACTACTTGGTTGCTGCAGTACTCTCAGATTAAACTGGAGTAGATCTAACTCTTTGCTATGGATGGGATCTGAGCCCTCCTCGGTGAACAATACTGCCTCAAGGTCAACAATCCTAACTGGTTTGAGATTGTATGTCATACAATAATTCATCACATGCCTCCTGTGACACATGGGCTTCTGGTTCCCCCCCACGCTGTCTCCTCCCCTGTTTCTCCCTACTCGCCATGCTGGCTCCTCTCCTGGTTCCTTCCCCCCTTGACCCCCTGGCTCCTCCCCCCCTTTCCCCCCTGGCTCCTTCCCTNCGCTGGCTCCTCCCCTGGATCCTCCCACGCTGGCTCCTCCCCTGGATCCTCCCATGCTGGCTCTTTTCCTGGATCCCTTCTTCAGTCGGGTGCTCTTACCCGCTGAGCCATCTCACCAGCCCCTCTGTATCCCCTCTTTCCTCCTTATTCTGGTACTTGTTTTCACCAGGTCTTATAAATGTTTTACTTACTGAACTTGGCCCAATAGCTAAACTGAATGTTCCACGTAAGTGTTCGTGGTACCTCTCACCTCACAACAGCTCCATTTGTTACTGATGCATCTGCAAAAATACCTTTTAGATGGTGTGGAGAAACTGGCTAAAAGTGACCTTCATCCCTTCCACTCGAGGGCAACTTCACCCAATTCTTTACATGGGTCCTGTATTTTCTCCAGTTCCTTCCTTTGGTGCAACAATCCTGGCAATGGGACCAGTCACTGTCCTATTGAATCAACTCTATACCTATTTTATCTCATCATCCACTGTCTGTCACACCTCCACCCGCACACCCCATTTCAACCTTCTTAGTTCTACTCTAAAACCAAATCATTTGTTTACAGCCCTCTAATAATTATTTTCCAAGTCTCTTCAGGACATATCATGGCAATCACCATTGCAGCTGATTAATTTAAGACTCTCCATACTGTGTGACTAGGAGGACCCCTTTTCAATGACCCAGAACTACCCCTTCCAACAAAGACCCAGCTCAGCAGAAAACATCTGTAACACCCCTGCCCTGAATTTTTAAATATTCTTTCAGAGTTAGGAATGATAGTTTCCTGCCGAAAAATTATATTTAACAGTTCCCTTGGCAGACTACAGAAATCATTCCACCTCGTAAGGGGACCCACTACAGTTTTTTCTTCTGTAAGCATTATGGCCATCTGCACATGAAGGTGCCAAAGATGCCTCCTTGGACTGTCTTTAAAAAAAGGATGACCCAGGTTTGGTTTTATACATAATTAACTCACATGTATGAAAAACATATCTAGTGTTCTGATCACTAAAAGAAGAAGTAATTTAGAGATATGATAGAACTAAGGGGTAAATGGCAGGCAGATGAAGACCTTTGATATCAGCACAGCTGTTAAAAAAACAAGAAAGTAGTGAGAGATGGTGGCTTTTCTATTTTAATTTTCTTTTCTCTTTCTTTCTTTCTTTCTTTCTTTCTTTCTTTCTTTCTTTCTTTCTTTCTTTCTTTCTTTCATCTTCCCTCTTCTCCCTCCCCCTCCTTCTCTCCCTCCCTCTCTCCCTTCTTCCTTTTTTCCTCGCTTTCTGGCTTCCCAAGGCACAATGTCACTACAGCTCATCCTGGAACTTAGCAGTTTTCCCCTAGTTTTCCAAGTGAAGGGATTCATTAGATTTCCTTTTGGGAATATTTTAAAAATTATTTTTATTTTATGTGTATGTGTGTGTGCCTGAGTGTATATATATATGCACCATATGCATTCAGGTACCTGAGAGGTCAGAAAAAGTTTCAGAATCTCCTGCACCTGAAATTCCATACAGTTGTGAACCATACTGTGGGTTCTGGTAACTTGCCTGGGCAAGGAGAGCAAAGCTCTTAATGGTTGAGCCATCACTCCAATCCCAGAATGATGGGGTTTTGTTTGGCAAAAAGCATCATATTTGTTGTCTAGATCAATAAAAGTGTGTATGTTTTAATGTAATGGCAAGTCATTTATAGGAAAGTGTCATTTTTATCTAATTTTATGTCAGCTACACATAAGCTAGAATTATCAATTCCTCTAGACTAATCATCTAGTCTCCCAATGACTAGAGTCATTAGGAGGGAACCCTAATGGAGAAAAGTGTCTCCATAAGGTTGGGCTGCAGGCAGGCAAGCTTGTAAGGCATTTCCTTAGAGACTGATAAATGAGGACCCAGTCCATTGTTAGTCAGCTAGTAGTGGGCCTGGGTTCTGTAAGAGAGCATGAGAGCAAGCTATGAGGAGAAAGCCAGCCACTGGTCAGATGCCTAAGTCGCATAAACATAAACATAAATCCTACCTTAGTCATGCACATAAAAACCTTTATTAAAACCAGCATGGTATAGATATAGACACATAAAGGTATAAAAAGCAGTAGAATTTTGGGGAAAAGGAATGGATTCTCAGGAGTGGGCAGAGAAAAAGGGTGGGAATGGTGACTGACCAGGATCAAAATATGTCATCATATACATGTCAGAAAGTTTCAAACCAGCAATAAAAAGTGGTATTTTAAATCTGATTCCAATTTGTTCACAGGATTCTATAACTAAGTTCATTGTTGCAGCTCACCTAAGAGTTCTCTTTGCTACTGACATTGAATTCACCTACCACATCTCTCTCTCTTTTTTTTCCTAGAAAAAATCCAAATCATAGTTGTCTTCTTGAAAATAATTCTCAGAATTGAGATAAAGCAATTTCTGGGTGGAGAGATTTAGTTTTCAGTTGTCACATGGTGTTTTCAGTTTATAAAGTTCAAATAGCTGATGTAGTTAAATATCCAGGTCTCTAAAAAAATTGTACTTATGATTCCTTAGGGATGGTACATAAATTGGAACCCTATTACAGTCAGTTCAGTTCCAATGTTGTGAGGTTACACCCTAGAACACATTTTCAATATTTGAGCTAATATGTAATGAAACAATCAGGAGTCGATGGCCTTAGAAACTATTTTCAGGATATAAAGTGTGTAAGAGGGACAGAGAGGGGGTGCAGCACACAAAGTACACTTGTGCTAATGTGAAGGTCGGAGTCTCATTCCCCAGAATGCGTGCTAATGTGAGGGTCGGAGTCTCATTCCCCAGAATGAGTGCTAATGCTAGTAGGCATGGCATCCTCCTATAACTGTACCTCTTGTGAGACTGAGAGAAGCTGTTCCTCTGAGCAATCCAGCTAACAAGGATTATTAGCATGCTTGTGCATATGCTTTCATACACATATATACCCAGGCACATGTGAACACACACACACACACACACACACACACACACACACACACACAACTATATGATTATTGATTAAATTGTAAAAAAGATAAAATGTCAAATGAAATGCTTAACATTTAACTAGAATCATAGTGGCACACCTAGAATCCCAGCACTTTGAAAACTAAAGCAGAACGATCTTGACTTTGAGGCTATTGTTAGCTATAACATGGGTTCTAGATCAGCCTGGAATTTATAGCTAGGTGGCTCCAAACCAAAATCAAGTCAAAAGAAAATCAACTATAGTTATTATAGTAGTTTATGCTTTTCTCAGGTGTGTACACACAAAACATATATAAAAGAAGGGAAATGAATTTTAAGTTAATGCACTACATTTTCAACAAAAATCTCAGTTGAAACATTTATTAATTGAAATTTTACAGCATCAGAGTCTGAAATATTATTTTAGGGCATGCAGTACAGTTGTGCCATTAGTTTTGTGGGAATAACTAACCACTTTGTAATTGGATTTCAGACCCTTTCCATGAGATGGAACCCATACCTGCTACCACTCATAAGGCCTAGAACCTGTGGCTAGGTATATCATGAGCCCTAGGGGTGACCCTTTGATTATTATTCTTATAAATAAACTTATTGTTAACATGCCCCAGAATAACTTACTAATTATCCTAAAGATCAGTACCTCTCTCAATTCTAATTCTTGTTATAGATGACAGTTAACTCAGAGACTCATATCAATTGGTTAATATACAGAAAATAAGAGATTGTGGAGCGTTCATTCCCAAATGGGATATCTGTATCATACTCCTCTCACTGTGGCTCAGACATCTTTGTGAAACAGGAGCATAAAGATCGTGAGAGTCAGAGGTGGCAGATGACTCCAAGGAGACTCTTTTTAGGACACAAAGCAGGAAATGCACACATAAATTCACCGCAATTAAGCACACACGTGATCTGTGTAATCTCAGGCAATCTAGAATCCCAGAAGGAAAAGGGAGATGGGCATGAAGTTCCACCCATCACTGGGGAGATATTGGCAATTGATGGCTGGTGGAGTGGGAGAGTCAGTTTTCTTTAATGGTGTAATGCCCTCCTCCCTATCCTGGGAGAATAACTATACTTCAGGGAAGGCCCCCATGCCTATAGTGCTTGACTAACTCAAACTGGATTTGAGGGATTAGAAAGGAGGGAGAATAAGAAATGGGGTGGGCAGGGATGTGGGAGTGGACCTGGGAGGAGTTGGGGGAGAAAGGTGAATATGATCAAAATACATTGTGTGAAATTCTCAACGAATTAATAAAAATATTTTAAAACGCCCTCACAGAAACATTCCCCATCCACTGTGACAGAGAATAGGTGGGAAGAACTATCTAGAAAATTTACTTCTTCTCTGAGTATTTCATAAGTATGTACTGAAGTTTTTTTTTTTTTTTTTTTTTTTTTGGTTTTTCGAGACAGGGTTTCTCTGTATATCCCTGGCTGTCCTGGAACTCACTTTGTAGACCAGGCTGGCCTCGAACTCAGAAATCCGCCTGCCTCTGCCTCCCGAGTGCTGGGACTAAAGGCGTGCGCCACCACGCCCGGCTGTGAAGTTTGTTTTGAGCTCTTCATTTAGATAAAGCCTCCTTGAATGAATAGAAGCTCCTAGAAATCCTTCCCCTTATTTTTTCTTCATGATTATGAAATTATTAAAACCATGAAAGAAAACCAATCTTATTTATGTCATATAGAATTATTATTTTTCTTAAACTCTAGAAATTCTATGACATATGATTTTTAAATTCAGGTAAAGCTAGCAGAGAAGTCTGAATTTTGTGTTTGGAAATTGGTTTTGTCTCTCTCAAAAATGCCAGCATTATATCTGCTTTAGTGTCGTTTGGTCTCCGGACATGCTTTCAATAGTTCTGGCCACAGGGGAGTTTTCTTACTCGGAATGTGACCTCTTCTGGTTTGGAGCCATAACATCTGCAGTTCAGGCTATTTATTTATTTATTTGTTTGTTTGTTTGTTTATTATTTTTTTATTTTTAATTTATTTTTGTTATTCTCAGATATAGTTGCATTTGTTCTGCCTCTTTTTAAGTACAGTATACTGAATATTAGAATATTGACCACATAATTATTTTGGATTACTGTCATTGTTTACACAAAATCTTCTATGGCCATTGGTAATAGCACGGAAATTTTAAAATATGCATCCTACCATTAATTCCACTCCCCTCTATTATTATCGGTGGCTTTTCCCAGTATATTTGTGCATATCCTAATGGAATTTTAAGCAATGGCTCTTTGCTCAATAACACAAATAATTAAATGGTTATCTTAACAAATTGGAGTTCTATCTCTTTAACATTTTAAAAATTATTACTTTTTGTGTGTGTGGGACTAAACATGCCACAGTGCCTCTGTTGTGGTCAAAAATAACTTTGTGGAGTTTGTTCTCATTTCCCATTTTTAATGGTGTAATGCCCTCCTCCCTATCCTGGGAGAGGGTTACAATGAGGCAGCCATTGTACAGTGAAAGCACCTTTATCCACTGATGCATCTTGCTGGCCTAGGAGTTCAATTTTTTTAACTAAAAGGGACTGTTTTGTTAGAGAAAACAATCTTAAAAGTTTTCATCTCATGGGTTATATATGCTTCATGCTTCAAGCTTGTCCACAGTGTGACAAACTTTCTTCTAGGTTAAGGAAGCCTAACATGCAGAAGCATTTCAAGTTATGGCAGGTTAAGAGAAAGGTACAGCACAGGAATTGGGACTGGAATACCACGTGATAACTGCAGATATCACTGAGGGAAATAGCAATGCGCTAAAGATTTAACTGTTTCCAATATAATTAAACTGAGTCCATACTAAAATCAGTTGAAACCACTTTTGAATTAGAAGTGAACATTGTGTATTGATATTTTTGTATCAGAATAGAGTAGTTAAAATACATCTTCTAAATAAACGTGCTGAGTTTATATGTTTCAAGACTTTTAAGTCATTTTCAAATCATGAAATCCATTTGAATCACTTTAGGTTAGAGAGACATTTGGTACTTTCTACCTTTTTCTTTTTTTTTTTTTTTAATAACATAGATTATGAGCAAGCGCGGTGATGGCATATGTTAAGTTCTAGGTTCTGGATTGAGGCAGATACAGACTTAGTAACACCTTTGGTTATATTGCTTTGCATGCTTTTATTTCAGCGTAATTGATAAAGATGTAAGATCTATACCTTAAATACACATCATTTTTTGCCATTTAATTTGTCTATTATCTCCAAAATGTTCAAGTCATATCATAAAATATACCTCATATCCCTGTATCTATGTGACATTTAATATAAACATGTATATTTGAACTTTGTGGCAAGTGTGAAGAGCATCTGTAAATGTCCATTTGTTGTACACACAGTTTTGTGTAAGTTTAGCAATTGCATTCTCTGTTTCCATTCACTTCTTTTGGGAACCTGAATTCCTCTTGGTTATAAATGTGTCATAGGGGAATTGTTTTCTTCTTTGGGGCCAAACAGATGCTTTTGATTTTAGTTTTCTTTCTTTCTTTCTTTCTTTCTTTCTTTCTTTCTTTCTTTCTTTCTTTCTTTCTTTCTTTCTTTCTCTCTCTCTCTCTCTCTCTCTCTCTCTCTCTCTCTCTCTCTCTCTCTCTCTCTTACCAGGGGAGGGAGATTTCAGTTTATGGTCTTTTTTATATCAAAAGACACAGCATCAAATATGATTACATTTGGAGTGAAAGGTTCTTGAGTATATTTAATAGAATTTACTAGAGTACTTTTGCATTTGTAAAGGATAGCACACCTGACCCTCACATATACTTAGCTGTGAATTAGTGCGTTGCTGGAAAGAACTGCTCTGGTGTAGCCTTTGTTCTCAGTTTGCTGTGCTTTTCCACTCTGTGTGAGTAGGGTCCTTTGACAACACAACCCAGTAATCAAAGCCAGTTTCAGATACTTCTGATATCTTGGAACTACTAGTTTTATTCATACAGTATCTAATGAGTTCTAATTAAAATATTTCTTTGTAAATGCATTTTTAAGGAAAAATATTTATCTCTATCCCTAGCTAGCTCATGAATAAATGAGACTGAGTCTCACTAGA
>LR749627.1:1233215-1271684 GCA_902729485.2 Mus minutoides | reverse complement strand
ACACACACACACACACACACACACACACACACACACATGCACAAACACACACGTGCATACACACATGAGTTTCATACCTTAAATGTGACCCTTTTTGCATTGGCCCATTTGTATAAACACATATTTGACAAATGAGAAATTGGCATTACTTGATCTATTTATATCATACTAATCTTTATGATCTGTTATTTCTTTGATTTATGTTAGCACTGTTAGTGTCGTTCAGTGTGGAGAAAGTGGTTAATTCACTTTAACCTTTAGCCAAAACTTTTGTTTTCATACTTGTAGTCTTTCATCTTTTCATAGATATCAATGTGTTCTAGGAAATCTATCTGATAGGCATAGTGAGCTTGACATTTAAGTGTATTACTTCAACTCATAGAGAATGTTTAGTAATAGACATCCATCAAATATTTCCCCTTAATTCAGTCCAAGTCATAAATTACATTATCAGTCTCCATCATCCTTTTGTGTTCCAGGCAGAGGCCACATTGAATACTTGACATTTGGTTTTGTCTTTATTTCCTCATTGGAATAGAAAGGTTGTACAGGTGAGAATCTGAGATTACTCTCTCCGCTGATTGGCAGCTTGCTGTGTTTTACAGTCTAGGAAGATAATGTGTGTGGTAATTTAACTCATTTTGACCTTATTACTTCCACAAATTCTTGACTCCATCTACAAATTGATTCAGCAATCTCTATTCTTTCTCTTATTGATGAGTTGCCCTCCACATTTCCTTGCCCCCTTTTGCTGGTTCTTTGTCTTATGAGCATTTCATATTATTTTTATTATACCACACATGAATATTTAAAAGTAGCTTGTAACATAAATAGTAAATTATCTCATCAGATACACTTCTGATAACATTCAATAAGGTCACGAGTGGAAAAGGATACCATGTTACTATTTAAGGTTTGTAGTCACAGTAGGGCTCAGTAACCGACAGACACTCTGCTTATGAACTGTGCTTTTCTTGGAGTGAAAAATCTAACTGATTATATTAGTGTTTTTATTGACAACCGATAATTCAAGACTGGTTATTTTTAGTTTGACTATGTCACATAAAAAGGGAATCATGGGTCACACTGGACAAAGTTGGGTTCATTCCAGTTGGTGTGGCTATAGGCATGATTATACTATTAGAAGCTATAAAATTGGATAGATATCTTAAAAGTAATTTGTTTATATGCTCATGATATCACATATTTTATTTTCTAAATCTTTTCCACTTTAAGTAGCACCATTAAAAATTGTGAAAAGAACTTCCTGATTTCATCCTCTCAAAATTCTTTAAATTTAATCAAACTGCCTTCTTTGCATAACCTGAGTGTTCTTCTCATAAAACTCAGCAATATTTCATGAAACCCTTGATAAGGGAGGACTTTTGTTCTTACAACACAGCAAAGACAAATAAATGAAGTTTGGCAACTTCCAGACATACTCAGAGGAACTGTGTATCAGGGATGCAAACATGGGAAATAGAGAATTCCTATTTTTCTCTTTGCCAAGTTTTCACTGTTTCTTCAGTCAGATAAGATCTACATTGCTAATGATCCCACAATGGCAAGGGAAAAGATAAATGGAGTTTAACTCTGTTTTGTGAGCTCTAAAAGGAAAGAGACACCATAGATTTTTTTTTTAATTGATCCAAGCCCAAGTTCAATGTGTTTAACTAGGAAACTGTTCATTCAAATGAAAACCAAGAAAGTTCTCAAACCTAGTGTGTCTGAGACAGCAAAATCAATTATAAACACAACAGGTTTGCTTAGTAAGTGTCAGAAGGAGAAACAGAGCTTGTGCAAGTCAATAAATGTTAAGAATCAGTGACATGTAGCTCATGCTTCAGGTCCCATTTCTGATATCCTCAAGGTAAAGCAAATATTATTTTATTGTAAAATTATATTGACCTTTTTAGCAGTCAAGAAAAGAACACCTTTTAAAAAATCCAGGTTTCATTCTCAATTGTTACCTTTAATATTCAATTAATTTATGCATGTTAGCTAATCTTCTAAAAGACTGAAGATTAATGGTCCTGCTGGTTAATCATGTTTTACTGCACTCAGCTTTGTCCTACATATTTCATATATATCAGAGTAAATATTGATTTAGGTTTTATAGAGTGACATTGTGCTTGGTGATAATTATTTAAAAAGGATAAAGCAATATTGAAATGGACTTCTACAATTTATTCTAGAAACAAAAGATTTTAAAGTGATAGAGTGCTGTTAGGCAGAAAGCTACAGTAAACGTGCATTTCTTCACAGATTCCTTAGACCATGTCTGATTTGTCGTGCTTCCATTCCTGAAAAGATACTGGCGCCAAATGCATGCAGTGTAACCTGTTTGCAGTGTACAGTGCTTTGTTATCCATGTCTTGGTAGATAAGATCACGATTTAGTATTGTCAGTCAGTATAAGCCTTTGACAATATATTTATCTAGTAATCACTACTTCATATTAAGCCCTTATTCAACGTGTCATCTCACTTGGTTTGCACTTTCTTAGTAGTTTACAGTCTTCTCTAATTCTTCCCACCAGGTTCCTCTAGCCAGGAAATCGGGGATCACAAGAAATTATACCCTCGGCTGGGTGTGATGGCACATGCCTTTAATCCCAGCACTTGGGAGGCAGAGGCAGAGGCAGAGGCTGGCAGATTTCTGAGTTCAAGGCCAGCCTGGTCTACAAAGTGAGTTCCAGGACAGCCAGGGCTACACAGAGAAACCCTGTCTCAAAAATCAAAAAAAAAACAAAACCAAGAAAGAAAGAAAGAAAGGAAGGAAGGAAGGAAGGAAGGAAGGAAGAAAGAAAGAAAGAAAGAAAGAAAGAAAGAAAGAAAGAAAGAAAGAAAGAAAAGAAAGAAAGCAATTATACCCATTATACCCTCTTTTTCTATACTAATGTGCAATGTGCAACGTGTACTTCTTTACATTGTGGATTTCAGCATGAGGTGATGAACATTACCTAAGTCATAGACAAATCATGAGTTCACTTAGAACTAATGTTATAGACATAGATATTTTATTAATCTTAACCCATGAATCCTAATAGGCTAGATTATAGATTATTGTAGCAAAGATATGACCATAATAGATTTATTTGAAATATAATCTTATTTCTATGCAATCTTTATTTGATATACACAGATATATAAATATTAGACTATTTTGTCAGGTACTAGATCTAAAGCTGTCTTGAAAATCATCACCAAGGGGCCAGAAAGATGGCTTGGCAGGGAGAGAATTGGCTGTTACTGCTAGTGACATGGTTCAGTTCCCAGCACCCACGTGGCTGCTCACAGACATTTTTAACTCCATTCCTGGGAGTTACAGTGCCCTCTTTTGGCCTCCACAGAAACCAGACACAAACAAGATGCACATACATACATGTGGGCTAACCCTCATACATATAAAACAAAAGTGAAAAATTATTTTTGTAACAATAGTACATAAAATCAATATAAATAATAGTAAATAGTAAATAATAGTAAAAAAGAGTAAAAGAAAAACCTATCATCTTCCAACATGTCCATCACAAGTCATCATTTGATATGAACAACTAATTTGAATGTTATGTCTGTCTAAAATTGTAGAGATAAATTCAGTTGTACTTAGAGTCATTGTATGGTTTTGCTTTGATGAATGAAAAACTAAGTATAGAAATACATTCATTCAAATGTATTAAAAAATTTATTTCAAAGTAAGTAAATATTGTCTGATTTCTCCCTTGTATAAGTTAGGCAACTTCTATGAATCATGTTTTGTTTTTTCTTTTCTATTTTGCTTCTGCTTCTACTTTGAGTCTTAATTCAATTTCCTGGATTCTTATTCCTCAGTTCAAATATTAACTTACTTAGGAACATTAAGACTTTACCCTTGAATCTAAACTAAGTACTCTAATAATGAAGGGTTTGCCAGTAGTAAATGCCCTATATCAAATTTAAATGAACAACCCCGTGTTTGATTTCATCCATATGAAAGGGAATGATGTTAAAGTTTCATTATTATTGCACTGGAGGTGTCTCTACTTCAATATTATTTTATATACATTTGGTCTTTCTTCATTAAACTTTGCTTAAGAGCAATTGATGTTACTGGAGTCAATTTGTGAACTGATAGCATTTTTGAGTGTTCACCAGCATGGAATATCACTCCCGGGATATGTTCCTTCCAGGTTTCTTTCATCAATAATAGATTTTAGCATAGAGAATGTATACATATTTTCGAGGTCTAGAAAATAGTTTATACTATCTGGTGATATGTAAAGTAATATTACTTTAATTTTTAAAAGTTGTTTGCTCATACTATATGGTGGTGATATCTGTTTTGCCCTTTTGGATGTTATTTGTTTGGTTATCACTATATTTCTTAGAAATAAAAACTAATATGTTGAAGCTTGACAACCTTATCAATAACCAATTTTGTTTTATTGACCATGTATATCTTTCATTTTACTTTTGTTTATTTACATTCTTGATTTTATTTTCTTCAATATCCAGTCAGTATTTTCTTTCTTTAGTAAATATTTTATATGCATTGTAAGGTTGTAAGGTTTATTTGAAATCTGTTTTTGGTAAATATGTTTATTGCTATAACCCTTCTTAGTAATATATTTTAAGTAGTATATTTAGCCAATGCTGTCCTGAAACTCAGAGTCACCTTTGCAGATGCTGAGACTTCAGGTATGTGTATCTGTGCCTGGATTAATACTACATTTTGATGTTTAAATTTTTCAAGAGCTTTTTACTTCTCCTTTATATTTTGAAATACACAGTGATCGTTTGGAAGCATGTTATGTAAGTCTCATACATTTGTAATTTTCCCACTGTTCTTCATGTTCTACTTATTCTATGGTAGCCTGAGAAGATTCATGTTCTGACTGAATATAAAATTAATGAAGCCTTGACCTTGCACCAATGGGAAGAGTGTCCCATTTTGTACCATGCACCAATGGGAAGAGTGTCCCATTTTGTACCATGCACCAATGGGAAGAGTGTCCCATTTTGTTTCTGTTGGACAAAATGTTCTTTAAATGCTGAATAGGCTCCTTTGCTCTTGTGTGGTTCAACTCAGGTATTGATTTTCTGTCTGTACAAACCATGGAAGGGAGAAATGTTGAGTTTTCAAGTATCATTGTCCTGGAGGCTCTCTCTGTCTTTACTCCAATAATATTTTATATATGTAGTTTGTAGCCTCCTCCAGCCTTGAGCAGGCTGGCTCAGACCTGTTCTGCCATTGCCAGCTAGCCCACCTAGGGTGGAGTCTTCTGACCTAGATAGGTCTATTGTTCTGCCACCTCTGCGGTTTTCTCCAAGATGCCTCTACCTACCGAGAGACTGAACCTGTCATCAACAGCCTGGCGACACAGCAAGGAGAGCCTGGCATGGTGGAGGATGGGCCTCCCCCTATAAGCTCAGACTTTTAAGTAAACTTTGGGCCTTGATTAGTATCTTCGTTTTGGCCCCAGCCTCCCTTTCAGGCACCCAGTTAGTGTAGCTGTGGGTGGCTACAGATGGCACCTTGAACATGGGACCTCAGTATGAAAGGACCAACTGAGGGAACACTGTCTTGGTAGAGCTTCACAGGAAAAGTAAGAAGATGGTATCCGCCTAACACTGGATTTAAACTTCATCTTTTTTAAATTGTTGCTGTATGTGCGGAAGGATATAGGCTAAGTTGAGACAGTGTTGACCTGGCGCTGATTCCACTTAGGGGTTGACAGTGGAAAATGGGATCAGAAAATTCTAAACAGGCATTTGTCCACACCCTTCAAGAGCTGCTTCAGGTGAGAGGAGTAGGGTTTGAAGAACAATTGTTAGAAGACTTTTCCTATCAGATAGATTCTTGCTGCCCATGTTTCCAAGGAGAAAGAACTTTAGATAAGGGAACCTGGGAGAGAATTGGAGAAGCTCTGAGAAACACCCAGGAAGATAATTTCTCCCCTTGCCTATGGGCACTCATAAAAGATGAAGAGACCTTACAGGCATCAGATATTGCCCAGGGAGAGCTTTAAGAATCTCCGGAAGAATGCCTGCCAAAGAGGGTTTTCTCAGAAAAGGGCCCTCTCAACCCTAAATTAGAAAGGTATAGAGATCCTAATGATGAGCTAACTTAGATGAGGAAGCTCATTCAGAAAAAGGAGCCACCAAATATTATGATGAGGATTCACCTCCTTGTAAATCTTCTGCTCAACCTATGGCCTCTACTGTAGGAGATGCTACTCAAATGGGCATGCAACTAAGTAAATTAGGGTTTGAAATTAAGTTGCAGAAATTGACAAATGAGCTACAGGAGCTAAAAAAGGTGTCAAATACAGGGAAGATATACCAATTGCCACTAGAAAGAATTCCAACTGGTAACAAGGACACATGCTCCACTATGTTCATAGCACCCTTATTTATAATAGCCAGAAGCTGGAAAGAACCCAGATGTCCCTCAACAGAGGAATGGATACAGAAAAGTTGGTACATTTACACAGTGGAGTACTACTCAGCTATTAAAAACAATGAATTTATGAAATTCTTGAGCAAATGGATGTATCTGGAGGATATTATCCTTAATGAGGTAACCCAATCACAAAAGAAGTCACTTAATATGCACTCACTGATAAGCGGATATTAGCCCAGAAACCTAGAATACCCAATATACAATTTTCAAAACACAAGAAAATCAAGAAGGAAGACCAGAGCATGGATACTTCATTCCTCCCTAGAATAGGGAATAAAATATACATGGAAGGAGGTGCAGAGACAAAGTTTGGAAGTAAAATGAAAGGATGGACCATCCAGAGAGTGCCTCACCTGGGTGGTCCATCACATAATCAGCCACCAAATGCAGACACTACTGCATATGCCAGCAGGATATTGCTGAAAGGACCCTGATATAGCTGTCTCCTGTGAGGCTTTGACAGTCCCTGACAAATACAGAAGTGGATACTCACAATCATCTATAGGGCAGAACACAGGGTCCCCAATGTAGGAGCTAGAGAGAGTACCCAAGAGCTGTAGGGGTCTGCAACCCTATAGATGGAACAACAATATGAACTAATCAGAACCCCCAGAGCTCATGCCTCTAGCTGCATATGTATTAGAAGATGGCCTAGTTGGCCATTATTGGCAAAGAAAGGNAGTGGATACTCACAATCATCTATAGGGCAGAACACAGGGTCCCCAATGTAGGAGCTAGAGAGAGTACCCAAGAGCTGTAGGGGTCTGCAACCCTATAGATGGAACAACAATATGAACTAATCAGAACCCCCAGAGCTCATGCCTCTAGCTGCATATGTATTAGAAGATGGCCTAGTTGGCCATTATTGGCAAAGAAAGGTCCTAGTTCTAGCAATGTTTATATGTCCCAGTATAGGGGAATGCCAGGGCTAAGTAGTGGGAGTGGGTAGGAGGGGAGCAGTGCGGGGGGAGGGTATAGGGGACTTATGGGATAACACTTGAAATGTAAATGAAGAAATTATCTAATAAAAGGAAAATATCTAATAATAAAAAATTTGAAAAACAAAAACAATAAAAAAAGAAAGAACTGTGAGTCAGGCTTGAGAGAAAGGGCAGGATACATCTGATGTGCTAGCTATCCCTGTAGTTGAGATAATTGACCAGCAAAACAATCAAGTCAGACAATATCAGACTTTGGAGTTCAAGGTGATAAAGGAGTTAAAAATAGCTGTGGCACAGTATGGCCCTATGGCTCCTTTTACACAAGCATTATTGGAAACAGTGATGGAGTCAAATTTAACCCCCCAAGATTGGAAGACTCTATGTCAGGATGAGATTTCGTACTTCGGAGTTCTGACTGGTGTGCAGCCAGTAAGAGAACTGCCACTTTGAATGCTCAGACAGGGAACCCAGATTGGGATACTGATACTCTTTTAGGAGAAGGTCAATATGAAAGCAATGGTAATCAGATTGGGTTTTCTTTTGGAGTGTATGCGCAGGTTGCAATGGCTACCCAAAGTGCTTGGAATCAGTTACCAACAAAAGGGGATCTCATTGGAAGTTTAGCCAGTATTCAGCAAGCCCCTGATGAGCTTTTCCAGGACTTTGTGGATAGGCTATTAAAAGCAGCTAGTAGAATTCTTGGAGATTCTCAAATGGCAAATCCTTTTGTTACACAATTGGCTTATGAGAATGCTAACACAGCGGGTAGTGCCTCTATTTGGCTGCACAGAGGATAGACAGACTTAGCAGGGGTATATTCGTCTTTGTGCAGAGATTCGGCGGCCTTCCTATAATCAGGGTTTGGCCTTGGCCACTGCTTTGCAAGGAACCACTGTGCAAACAGTGCTTGCACAGAAACGAGGGAATAAAGCATGTTTTAACTGTGGAAGTTTGGGTCATTTTAAATATGGTTGTCCTAGGAACAGAGGTGCCTAGAGTGGGCAATCAGGCTATGCCCCAGGAGTTTATCATCTATGCAGGAAGGGTAACCACTGGGCCAGAGACTGTAAAACTATGACGGATATTCAGTGCCATCCCATGATGGGAAATAAGAAGAGGGGCCAGTCTCAGACCCAGAGACACCCACAGCAAGCAGCTTATGAGGCTATGAGGCTGCTGCCCAGCCAAGGAAATCTGTTTTTGAACTTATCAGGGCAACCCCAGGAAGTGAAGGATTGTACCTCGGTTCCACCACTCATGCAGTATTAACCCGAGAAACAGGAGTTCAAACTCTGCCTACAGGAGTTTTTTGACCTTTACCTGCAGAAACTTGGAGATTTCTTTTATGACGAAGCAGTTCTATTGTAAAAGGTCTGCATATTTGTCTAGGTGTTATAGATAATGATTATGAGGGAAAAATTTAAATTATGGCTGCTTCCCCTCATGGTATTATAATTGTACCTGCTAATCAAAGAATTGCTCAACTTATCTTATTTCCCTTGCATCTACTACTGTCCAGATTTGTTAAGAATGAGAGAGGACAGAGTGGCTTTGGATCATCTGATGTGTACTGGGTTCAATCTATTACTAATCAGAGACCTAACCTTTAATTAATAATTGAAGGAAAAAGCTTTGACAGATTAATAGATACTAGAGCTAATGTAAAAAATATTAGAGGACATGATTGGCCTTCAACTTGGACTTTGTCTGATATGTTTACTCACTTACAAGGAATTGGTTATGCCAATAACCCAAAACAAAGTTCTAAACTGCTAACTTGGAGATATGAGGAGGGCAATTCAGGACAAATTCAGCCTTATGTTATGTCAAATTTGCCTGTTACCCTCTGGGAAAGAGATCTCTTGTCCCAGATGGGCCTTATAATGTGTAGTCCTAATGAGGCAGTGACTAAGCATATGCTAAGACAAAAATTTTTGCCTGGTTAGGGGTTAGGAAAGGAAGGACAAGGTATTAAGTCTTTTGAAGGTCCTAAGCCTCACTCTAACACAAGAGGCTTGGGGTATTTTCCGTAATGGCCACTATCTTCCCTGCATCTCATACTGATAAAATTCAATAGCTTAATAATATTCCAGTGTGGGTTGATAAGTGGTCTTTACCTAAAGAAAAGATAGAAGCTGTCTCTTTGCTAGTGCAGAAGCAATTAGAGGCAGGGCATTCAATAGAATCTTAGTTTCCTAGGAATATTCCAGTATTTGTTATCAAGAGAAAAATCCAGTAAATGGAGATTGTTATAAGATCTAAGAAAGGTTAATGAAATCATGGTACCTAAGGGAGCTTTACAACCTGAGCTTCTGTCACTGGTAGCCACTCCTAAAGGATGTTATAAAATAGTAGTAGATTTAAAAGATTGTTTCTTTACTATTCCTTTGCACCCTGAGGATTGTACAAGATTTGCTTTCAATGTTCCTTCCATTAATTTTAAGGAATCTATAAGAAGATATCAATGGACAGTTCTTCCTCAGGGCCTGGCTAATAGTCCTACCTTATGTCAAAAGTTTGTGGTACAGCCATTTACCCTTTAGGACAGCAATGGCCAATGGTATACATCATCCATTACACAGATGATGTCTTATTAGCAGGAAAAGATCCTCAGGATTTCCTTTTATGTTATAGAGATTTACAACAGGTCTTAGCTGAGAAGGACTGCAAATAGCTCCAGAAAAGGTACAGACTCAGGATCCTTATAATTATTTGGGTTTTAGACTTACAGATCAAGCTGTTTTTCCCCAGAAGATAGTTATTTGCAGGGACAACTTAAAAACTTTAAATGATTTTCAAAAACTGTTAGGGGCAAATTGGCTTTGCCCCTATTTAAAGCTTACTACAGGGGAATTGAAACCTTTATTTGATATTCTTAAAGGGAGTACTGATCCTACCTCTCCTAAATGTTTAACCTCAGAAGGACTGTTGGCCTTACAACAAGTAGAAAGAACTATTGAATAACAATTTGTTACTTATATAGATTACTCTTTGCCTTTACATCTGTTAATGTTTTAATATGACTCATACACCTACAGGATTATTTTGGCAAAGGGCTCCTCTAATGTGGATACATTTGAGGATATCTCCTAAATATAATACCCTGCCATATTATAAGGTAGTAGCCCTGATGATTGTACTTGGAAGAAAGCAGGTACTAACTTATTTTGGCGAAGAGCCAGATATCATTATTCAGTCTTATAGTATAGGTCAAGATATTGGCTGAAGCAGCACAGTACAGATTGGCTGCTTGCTCTAATAGGGTTTATAGAAACTATAGATAATCATTATCCTCAAGATAGGTTGATAAAAATTTTAAATGTACATAAGGTGATATTTTCTAATATGACATCTTTATAGCCTTTGTATAATGCTCTTTTGATTTTTACTGATGGCTCCTCTAAAGGGTGAGCTGAATATCTTATGAATAATCAATAGGTAGTCATAGAGATTCCTGGCCTCTCAGCTCAGTTAGCAGAGCTGACAGTGGTACTGAATGTTTTTCAGGCTGTGAATGATGATTTTAATATTTTTACTGATAGTTTATATGCTGCACAATCAATTCCTTTGTTGGAAACTTGTGGTACATTTAATTTTAATATGCCAGCAGGATCTCTGTTTTCACAATTGCAAAACATCATTCTTGCCCGGAAAAAAAAAACAACAGCGTTTTTATATTGGTCATATACGAGCTCATTCTGGTCTTCTTGGACCTTTAGCTGCAGGCAATGATTGCATTGACAGAGTTCTAATAGAAGAGGCCTTAGTTTCAGATCCTGTTGCATGGCTAGATGTGATCATGATAAATTTCATCTTTTTAGCCATACCTTAAGGCTCCAACATAAGATCACTAAGGAGTAGGCAAGAATGATTGTAAAACAATACCTTAACTGCCTTACATTATCTCCAGTTCTACATTTAGGAGTCAATCCATGAGACCTTATGCCCAATCATATTTGGCAAATGGATGTAACTCATTATGCAGAATTTGGAAAAATTGAAATATATACATGTTTGTATTGACACTTGATCATGATTCCTTTTTGCTTCTCTACATATGGGAGAAGCCTCTAGAAATGTAATTGATCATTGTTACAAGACTTTAATGCTATGAGGTTGTCTAAAGTCATTAAGCTATTCTATACTGGCAACAATTTTATTTCATTTTGTAAGGAATTTGGTATTGAACATAAAACTGGAATTCCTTATAACCCAATGGGACAAAGAATTGTTGAATGTGCTCATTGTACTCTGAAATATTGGCTGTTAAAACAAAACAGGGGCAATTATACTCCCCCAAGGTCACGAAAAGCACATGTTTTTGTCTTATTTAATTGTTTTGCAAACAGATGTTAAAGGTCAGTTTGCAGCAGATTGCCACTGGCATCCAGTTACTTTCAGTTCCTAATCCATGGTTAAATGGCAGGACCCCTAACTAATAGATGGAATGGTCAAGACCCTGTTTAATCTGGGATTCCCAGAGGTTCTGTTTGTGTTTTTCAGAAAAAAGAAGATGGAGCGCAATGACTGCCTGAAAGAATGCTTCTTCAAGTGGACACAGACCCTGAATCTTCTAGTATGATTCCAATTTTGAAGATGGCTAAAAATATTTATTTAACCAGAAGAGTTAATTTGGAGCACAGCCTCCACTATTTCCTGAGAATTATCAGCTTTTCTATTGATTCCCCAAGTCATCTCCCCCACACCAGGAGGCCAGAGCTTGGCCTTGATCATTGCTAATTTGCAACTGACTTACCCACAGACAACCTTATCCTGTTGCTTTTAAACTTTCAGCTTTGTATTTCTAGCAGGTTGGTTACTTCTGTGCAGGCTTGCCTTCAGCAAGCACAGATGGCAGTAATTCATTGATATGAAGAGATGCATTTAGTGCATATTGTGGCTTTGGTCTGATTGGGAAAAAGGTGTGCAGTGAGGGCCGACAGCCAAGGATGGGCCAGTAGGTCTATGGCTTATTTCAATCTAATACAGAGGCATGTGCCAAGAGGCTGTGGTTTGTTCATAATAACACCATAGAGCCGTGATTGTGCAAATAAACACAAACAAGCTGCACATGTCTTCCAGGACGGGTAAGAATAAGTCCAATAGATTCAGTCCTAAGACAGGCACGATCGCCAGCCACCATAATTCCCAGGCAGCACCATAGAGCATAAGTAAATTTTATGCCCCAGTCCAGCTAATTTTTATTAAATAATTAGGGAGGAATTGTAGCTTCCCCCAGCCTTGAGCAGGCTGGTTCAGACCTGTTCTGCAACTGTCAGCTAGCCCACCTCGGGTAGAGTCTTCCAACATAGATAAGTCTATTGTTCTGCCACTTCTGCGGTCTTTTCCATGTTGCCACTACTGCTGAGAGCCTGAACCTGTCTTCCTGAGGCTATCCTGAATAAGCAAGAGCCTGGCAACAAAGCAACGAGAGCCTGGCATGGTGGGGGATGGGCCTTCCCCCTTATAAGCTCAGACTCTTAAGTAAACTTTGGGCCTTTATCAGTATCTTTGTCTTGGTCTCATATTTCTCTCACCATCTCTTTCCATACAGCCCCAGCCTCCCTTTCAGGAACCTGGTTCATGTAGCTGAGAGGGCTACAGTAATTAAGTATATTTTTAATACATGGTTTTCATTAATCTTTTTATAAATTTATAATCTGTACTTATGGTCACGGCTTTTGATTCTGTTCTTTTTTGTTATTTTTCTGTTTACTTTTGTTTTCTGTCAACATAGTGTATCTTACTAACAGCTTTCTCTCATCCTGTTTGCCTATTTAAGGTATTTTCTAATAAGTTATAAGAGCAGTAAACAATTGAGTCTTAGGAGTTTTTCTTCAGTACATGATTTTTATCTTTTCTGTGGCAAGTTCAATCCATTTATAATCAAATGTATTGATTATAAATGCATTCTGTTTGTAGAAAAATTGATATTTTTCATATTCTTTAGTTCTTTCCATCTTTCTTGTTATTTATTTTTGTGGTTAGATTTTCTTCATCTTTTTGTAATCCGTTCTATTCTCTGTGCACTTATGTATGCTTTTATAATAGTGGTAATTATACTTTTGTCTTTGGTGGAGGGCCATTCTGATGGTGAATTCTATAATTTTCTTCTCATTTGACAAAATACTTTATTTCTCTTTAGTTTATAAAGGCTTGTTTCCAGAATACAGAGTTCTTGGCAGTGTTGTTTGTAGTTTTTCCTTTCAGTTTCAGTATGTCATCTTGAATTCTCTTTCAGTTAGTAAGATCTCTGTATAGAAATATGCCGTCTTTTCCCTCCACACAATACCATGTCATGTTCTCCTCTTCCCCCACTCCCCATCAACTTTCCCTTCCAGAGGGTCTATAGAAAAATTGGAAACAGGCAACCTTGGGAGGGAGGTGGTTGAGAAGACCCTTCGGAGTATACCAGAGACCTGGGAGGTGAGAGAATCTCAGGAATAAAAGGGAGGGACCTCAGACAAAGTGCCCTACAGTGGGGAGAAGGAACTTGTAGAGCCCATCTCCAGCAGAAAGACAGGGCATCAAGTGAGGGATGGGATTGCCATCCCACAGTCAAATACTCTGACCTGTAATTGTTCTTGGCTGAAAGAACTACCAGGATAGAAATGGAGAGGAACCTGAGGCAAAGGAGCTCTAATTACAGGCTCAAAGCGGGATCCAACTCAAGGGGAGGTCCTAAGGCCTGACACTATTACTGAGGCTATGGAGCACTCACAAAAAGGGACCTATCATGACTGCCCTCAGATAGACCCAACAAGCAGCTGAAAGAATCAGATGCACATATTTGCACCTAATTAGTGGACAGAAGCTGCTGATCCCTCTGGTTGAATTAGGGAAAATGTGGAAGAAGCTGAGGAGGGAGGCCACCCTATAGGATGACTAACAGTCTCAATTAACTTGGACTCCAAGATCTCTCATACACTGGACCACCAACCAGGCAGCATACACCAGCTGATATGAAGCCCCCAACACATACACAGTAGGGGACTGCCAGGTCTGGGCCTAGTCAAAGAATATGTATCTAACCCTCAAGAGACTGGTGGCCCCAGGGAGGTCTGGTGGGGTGGATGATGCATGGTAGGGGCATCCACATGGAGTTGGGGACAAGGAGGATGTATGGGATGTGGAATAGTTGGAGGATGGACCAGGAGGGGAATAAAATCTGGAGTATTAACTAACTAACTAACTAACTAACTAACTAACTAACTAACTAACTAACTAACTGATTAAAATACCTGCTGTCAGTGTACTGGCATAAGAATGAGTATTTACTGTCTTTAGACTTCCATGTCTTATTTTTTGACTTTTTTTTCCTATAATGTAGTGTGTGTGTGTGTGTGTGTGTACTTGTTCATATCCAACTGAGGCCCACGGATCTTGCTGCTAATATTTGATTTAGGTTTGGCCAAATCCCCATCTCCCCCTTCCCCTCTTGCCACCCCCACAGTGTGAACACTTGCTCACTTCATAGTATTTCTTATGTTTCACATGGCTTTATTCTATTTTTCTGAGTAGATATTTTTATGACTACTCAAGCTCATATTATTTTCTGTTTGGCTTATTCTCTTGGAGAACTTCATAATTTTGTTTTACATTTAATTTGTACCAGTTTTGAACACTAAGATATTTCATATGTTATTTCTTATTATTGCTATCTTTTTATTCTCATTTAATAAAAACTGTCTACGCTCATTTTGTTGTATTATTTACTATAATACTGTAAAACATGTATTTTGCTGCTTTTTTAATGTTAATTTTTTATTTTAATTTTTTATTTTTTGATGCTTTTTTTAGAAAAGATTTTTTTCATATAATAAATTCTGATGATGGTTTTTCCTTCCCCCAAACCTCCCAGATCCTCCCCACCTTCCTTCCTCCTCCCCACCCAAATTCACATCATTTCTTGGTCTTTCACATCAGAAAACAAACAGGCATTGAAGAAATAAATAAATATATAAATAAAGGAAAGGCAAAAGGGTAATAATAAAAACAAACAGACCCCAAGAAAAACAAAGAACCAAAAAAAAAAAAAACAACCGCATAAGACAAATATAGATGCAGGGAGACTTATTTCACTTTGCCATTGAGCAATACTGTTAGCCTTATGCTTATCTTTATTATTTTATTATTTTGTTTATATAGTATAATTGCTAAGTCATAATAACTAATAATATTTATGTTATAAAGTTTTCTTTATGAAAATCTTTAGCTGTATCTTACAAATTTTGACTACTATTATTTTCATCTCAAGTCAATTCTAGATACTTTCTAAGATTGGTTTCTTTTGTTTTATTACTCATTTAAAGTATTTATGTTAAATATCTAAGTATTTGGAGATTTTCCAACCTTCAACTTGTATATTACCTCCAAGAGCATATTTTGTATAACTTTATACTTAGTATTGTTTTGCTTCTGCCCACCCCTCTGCCCGCAACACACAGTGCAGTTTAACTTGGTGAATAGTTTACCTGGGAGGAATGTACATTTTGCTGGGTAGCTTAGTCAGTGTCCCTTCCTTCAGTGAATAACTCTGAGAAGAGGCTCCAACTCTAATGATACTTCCCTTTCAGTGATTATCTTGGAAAAGTAATTCGAAGTTCTTATAAGTGCATACACCATTTTTAAGTATTCTTGAGTTGGAACATTTACCATTTGGGCTTTTCCATATAATCTCTATTGATTTTTATAGGGCAATTGAAGACTCCATCTCCACCTTTATAGCATTCTCAGGAAGAGTTTTTAACATGAATAAAATTATTAAAGATCTTACAATATCAAGGGACATTTTTTTTAATGGACAAGAGAAATAGCTATTCTCACTAGTCAATTATCTATAAATTCATATTTTGGTGAGCACACTTCATTTATTCAAGTCCAAGTGAATAAAAAACCTCAACATAAAACCAGATACACTGAATCCAATAGAAGAGAAAATGGGAAAGAGCCTCGAACTCATGGGCACAGGGGGAATTTCTTGAACAGAAAACCAATGACTCAGCCTCTAAGATCAACAACTGATAATTGGGAGCTCATGAAACTGAAAAGCTTCTGTAAGGCAAAAGACACAGTCAATAGGACAAATTGGCAACCCACAGAATGGGAAAAAAAATCTTCACTAATCCCCCATCTGATAGAGGTCTAATATCTGAAATATATAAAGAACTTAAGAAGCTAACCTCCAAAAAACCAAACAACGCAATCAAAAAATGGGGTATAAAACTAGAGAATTCACACAGAGGAATCTCAAATGTCCAAGAAGCACTTAAACAAATGCTTAAAGTCCTTAGTCATCAGGGAAATGTGAATCAAAATGACCTTGAGATTCTACCTTACACCAGTCAGAATGACTAAGATCAAAAACTCAGGTGACAGCACATGCTGGCAAGGATGTGGAGAAAGAAGACCACCCCTCCATTGCTCTATTGAAACTGGCACAACCAGTTTGGAAATCAACCTGGCAGTTCTTCAGAAAAGTGGAAGTAGACCTATCTGAGGACCCAGCTATACCACTCTTTTTCTTGAGACAGGGTTTCTCTGTGTAGCCTTGTCTGTCCTGGAACTCACTCTGTAGATCATGCTGGCCTCAAACTCAGAAATCTGCCTGCCTCTGCCTCCCGAGTGCTGGGATTAAAGGTGTGCGCCACCATGCCAGGCTCTATAATACTCTTGAAACACTATTTTATTAAATTAACATAAACAGTGTATGGAGGACTTAACTATTCTAGCTTGTCACTTATGAGTATTTATGAAAAAAATTCAGAACTTTAAAATATGCTAACTAAAATTTTATTAACTATTTTTAATATTATCAAATGCTAAGAAAATTGGTCAGTTGATTAGTTTGTAGAATGGATTAAATCATAAATGGCTTACTTTCTTCTTGAGAAAACAAACTACTTCTGTCTTTCAAAAATGAATACTCTTATGTGTTGAGGAGTAGGATTGCTGAAGTATAGGAAAGTCTGCATTCATGCTTTCATGCATGTGTCATTTCATCCTGATCCTCACCCTCCACTAGCCTCCACCTAAACCTCTGTCCTCTGCCCAATCCTCTTCCTTCCCCCGTTGATAGCTACCTAGATTAATTCAGTAATTTGGATAAAGTTGGATGTATGTGTTTCTTCACTGTGTATAGATTTTGAGTTTTTGAGAAATACCTAGAAACAGTATAGCATGGTCATATGGAAGTTGTAATCTGAAATTCCAAGATACCTGTATATTGATTTGTACAGTGGCTAGACCAGTCTACATCCCTACCAACAATATAGAATTTTTTTTTCCCCTTCTCCCATACCTTATCAGTGAGTTCTGCATTCAGGTCACTGATAAAATGATTTACGGTTCTGGGTTCTGGCACTACAAACAATAAACATAATGAAAACCTTCTTGCTATATGACTTAACACCAAAATATTTTTCTTTTTCTTTTGTAATTTGAACACACATTTTGAGAAGACAGAGTTTTATCTTCTCGATACAGTCCAGATATGGTGCTTAAATTTATGGCTAACATATATGGAATAATCTGAGAAGTGTTTTGGAGTAGGAAGAAAAACATGTGATCTGAAAATAACTGTTACCAGGGCTTCAAGTTTCCTTCACTTCACATGTAATCTCTCAGTGAACAATTCATATTTTGAGTCATTGGATTTGGGAAATCAAATTATTACTAGTCTGCTGGCTAAATTACTCTTTCCATCTGCTAGGAAAATGTCATGATCATTTGAGCCCTAGCTTCATATTAGCAGAAATTATAAATCACAATGTCTTCAAATTCTGTCAGACTATATAAAGTATGATCAAAACAAATATTTGTGCCAGATTTGCCTACCTTAAGAGGAAGTCAATATATAAATTTAATTTAAATCGATCAAGATGAAATTAGAGCACATTGAAGATTATGGTATCCAATGCACTGTCTTGGTAGCCACACGTCTTTTGGATGATCTTTTTGGTTCAGACTTTTGAGAACAAAGAGACTTCTGCTTTAATGCATAGCCAAACAGTGGAGACATTTATGATATTTGTTTAATTAGCATGACTCAATCTACTCTTGAAATAATGTTAATACTTTAAGTGCATTTGTCAAGCTTCTTTGCTCATTGGTTTCTTTGTTGTTGCAGAGAAGACTAGTCTTCAAGTCACTGAACAATGACTGATTACATCTAAGCATCATAATTTGATCTCTACGTTATTTGCAAACTTTGTAAAGAACACCAATAAGACTGAAATAAAGGAAGAATGGTGAGCTTCTGTAGGAATCTTTCATCTGCATTCGTTATTGTCATTAGAATGAAAATCCCACCCATTCTATTCATTAGCATAAACTGAAGAATTTCATTCTAAGTTATTTATTGTTAAATATTTCAGTGCTTCTTATTCATATGAAGCATTGTGACAATGTTACACACAAACTTGTCACCTTAAAATTGTGTGCTTTTAGAAGTTTCCTCCACATAATGATACAAGCATGTTTACTCTTAAGTTTCATACCAGTTTGTATCTTCTTTCACATAGCTTGTTCACTCTTTCTTATGAATTCACCTAAGAATAATTTTGAAAGTAGATATGCCTACTTTTACTGCTGGGTTCTACAGAGCATGTGCATACAGCACATACCTGTTGTTAGTTTTGTCATATCAACAGTTTCAAGATCTTCTTTTCACGATTCCTCCTTGATCAGTGTATGTAGACTGTGGGGATTGCTGCTGGAGAAGCACACCATAAAAAAGTTAGAGGTTATTGTGGGGAGTCTGCTCTAGTTTGGAAAAGTAGTTCAGATTTATATGCCCTGATGTTGACAAATAGTTAAGATACCCCATAAAATATTGCCATGCGAACTTTCTTGAAGCAACAAATGAGGAATGAAAATAAGGAATTAGCTATACAACAGACAACCTAGGTTGTTTGTCAGAAAATGGTCAGGCAGAGTATGGGCAGGGAGAAACGTGGAGAGATTCTGAACCAAGTGATTAGAGTTTGATCAGCAGAACTAAGGAAGTTTAGATTTTTATTAAAGGAACTGTTGAGAAATTTTGAGTCAGATCATAGCATTTTTGCATATTGTCTGAAACATTACATTTTAATTGAATTCTTGTGTTCTCAATTTAAAAACATTTTATGAGATGAAACTATTTATTTAGGTCTTTTAAATCACTGTAATTTATGCAATCCCTAGGGTGTGACCATTTGTAATTAGACTTTAATATTTGAGTATGTGGTGTATACATGGGTGTGAACATTAGTTTCCAAGTTCATTTCTCTGTGTCTGCAAACAACAGGTGGAAGAGGGTTTAAGGGAACAGATTAAAGAATAAGAAGCTCAGTCTCCATGAAGAAGATGCTGATCAGCCTAAGAAGATTATCACATTGTAGGCAGATTTCCCAAAAATCATTCTGTGCCTTCCCAAATACTTATTTCCATATCATTTATTATGTATGCTAGGATCTGTATTTGAATTCACATATTTACCCAATTTAAATGTGGGTTTATTTACATAATTAAAATGATTGTTTTAACAAAAATAAGGTAAAAACAAGAATATTATGAAGAAAATTAATACAACTAATACAACAGCGGTTATGGAGAAAGTTCCCCATAGACTGTGGGTGTGTAAGTGCCTCAGAGCCTTAGAGGTCTTAAAAATACTGACTGTGGTGAACTAGGCTCCTTAGAACTAGGTACTGAGCAGAACAGGCTCTGGCTTTTCAGTCAACCTAGGACTGATGATATTAACACTGTTTCAGTAAGTTTTTACTTCCACATATCAATTACCATAAATGGATTGCCAATGCTTATATTTTCATTAGAATGAATGATTCTAATTTTTCTGGAGTCTCCTAAACCATTTAGTGTCTTCTGTATAGCCACTTTCTTATGCATGAAGTCTAGTTTACATGTGGTGAAAAAGAAAAGCCAGAGACTTGCTATTTATTTTTTGGTTCTGATGTGCTTCACTGTTTTTCTGTCTTCTGTCTGTTGCCCAGTTTCCTGTGCTTATTTTTATGTAAAAATATAAATTCACTGAATGTAGTACAACAAATAATAAAAAGTACTTTTGCAATTTTTGCAGTTAATGAAATTTACTGCACATAGATTTTACATAATAATGTGAAATGGCTATTGACAAGTAAGGAGATTTAGGAAATTGAGGAGACAGTTCAGTCAGTAAAGTGATACCTTGCAAACAAGAGGACCATGCTTGGTAGAAAAAAAGGCAGATGTGGTGGCACACACAGTGTAATTCTAGTGTTAGGGACACATGTGGATCCCTTGGGATTGCTGGCCAGCTAACCTGGCCTAATTGGTCATCCAAGATCCCAGGGAGAGAACTTTTCTCAAAAATAATGTTGGACAGCACCCGAGGAACAACACCCAAGCTTGACTTTTGACTGCTATTTGCATATACCTGTGTGCACATATATGAACACATATGTGCATGCACACATACATGTAAGACTGTTGACATCTCTGTACTAGTCTTCTGACAACTTAAAACCAAGTTAACTAGTTTTCTTTCACATGTTTTCATTCGGTGTTATAAAATAAACTTAGATAAGAGTAGTGATGATCTGACTTGTCTCTTCAAGAGAAATGTCTGGATAAGTCTGTCTTGAGGCAATTCTGACCAATAGAAAAAGCTTTTATTGGACTCTGCTGAAAGACAATACTATTTTTATGGAGGATTCCTGCATACTTTTTAAGTTTTTTTAAATATAGATATTATGCCTCCCTAACATGTTGTAAATGTTAAATAGTTCATCAGCTGTTTGGCTGAAGGTCTTTTTCATATAGATAGAATCCCCTCTCAAAAGTAATAGTTTGAAAGGTAGTTTGAGTTTATTTTCTTATATTCTTTAAAAGGTAAACAGTTCCAGCCCTAGAATAGAAACCCATAATCCACAGATCCTCTGATGAGCAGCCAAAAGAATTGCTTGGCTGCATGGACTTCAACATTTTTTTTGCAGCAAAATCATACATATCCAAGTGTAGAATCTGGCAATTTGGAATACTATGTCAATGTGAGGAATTCCCAAGGGGCCTCTGGCACTCTCACAGAGCACTCCTGGGTTCCAGCAGTAACATGGTAGGCAGAGCTCTTCAATAGTCATAACAAAATAGGATCTGTAAAATATTTTGTGTTCTAAGTAATACAAGTATAATATAAAACAGGTGACTAATATTGCTTAACTCTTTAAGTGTACCATATGTGATAAAATATAGCCAAATTGTAATTATTTCCATAAAAAGCAAATACATTCCAGTATTTCAAAACTATACCACCAGGTTCATGAACTCAGGCTATACACATGATGTATACTATAATCAATTATAAAAAATGTAAGTGAATATTCAAATATTCTGGAAAAAAGTAACATCTCCTTTATGTGAATAAATTACTTCTCCAAGAAAACATTCCTAAGAAACATGTTCTCCTGTGCTGAGCTGATCATTTTGTATTGTTTAACCTAATGGGTGTGACTCCATAGCTCATAGTCATAGCTTTAATCCTTCAGTGTACCACAGACAGCTGCTGTGTTACAACTACAATTCATATCCAATTCATATCCTTTGGAAAACACATAGGTAAATCAAAAGTATCTTCACCAATATTGTATCAGTAAATTTGTATTATATTGAAGATTTACATAATAACACCAAGTAGCCGAGATATGTGAAAATGTTAATACATGACAATGAGTCTTCCCTGAATCTTTACCTGTGCTGGGCGTTTGTTCTCAAGCTATAAAACCTGTTTGAGAGATGGTTAGCTGGAGTCAGTATCATGGAAATGAAACTAGTATTTGTCATTGTCTTAGTGTTCTTATTGCGTACATTATAGGGCAAAGGTTATTCATTGCAGTATTTGAGAATATAAACAGTTATAAATGATTGAGTTGAAGAGAATGCTCATCCCATCCTTAGGATTGGAGGCCAAGACAGGATGATTTTGAAAGGGTATTTACCAATTCTATCCAACCTGGGGACAGGTTTTTTAATGATAAGAATCAGGACTCTCTATAGACCTACATGTTCACCCAAAGATTAAAGCCAGATGGCCAATCATATGCAAAAACTAAACCAATAGCAAAATGAAATATTAAAAAGTCTTGTCCTCATATTGTTAATTTTTGGTAACATCTAGTCGAGTCTTCTGTAATCTGGATGGCATGGAAGACTGATCCCATCACTTCAGAGATGGAAGAAGACTGGAAATGCAAGGACACTTTTTAAAAAATCTCTACTTTTAACTCTTCCTGTATTATTTAAACATTGAGATATGATAATGTCTTTCTTTATAGTGTTGTGTCATCTGATTCCCACCATGGGGCAAACTGGGCATAGAGAGCCTCCTGAACACATTGAGCTAATACTTCTGGGTCCTTTTTTGGTTCTCACTGCTCTTCCTTCCCTTTGGCTACAATCACTCCTATTAAAAAACAAAACACCTTTCGTCTTAGCTCTAAACTTTGTCTCTGTAACTCCTTTCATGGGTATTTTGTTTCCCATTCAAAGGAGGAATGAAGATGAAAGGATGGACCATACAGAGACTACCTCCAGGGGGGTGGGGGGATCCATCCCATAATCAGTCACTAAACTCAGACACTATTGCATAGGACAGCAAGTGTTTACTGAAGGGACCCTGATATAGCTGTCTCGTACAGAAGTGGATGCTCACAGTCATCTATATGATGGAACACAGGGCCCACAATGGAGAAGCTAGAGATAGAACCCCAGGAGCTGAAGGGGTCTGCAATCCTAGATGAGGAACAACAATATGAACTAACCAGAACCCCCAGAATTCATGTCTCTAGCTCCATATGTAGCAGAAGATGGCCTAGTCAGCCATCACTGGGAGGAGAGGCCCCTTGGTATTGCAATCTTTATATGCTCCAATACAGGGCAAGAAGTGGGAATGGGTGGGCAGGGGAGCAGGGTGGGGGGAAGGTGGAGGAAACTTTCGGGATAGCATTTGAAATGTAAATTAAGAAAATATCTAATAAAAAATTGAAAAAAAGTAAAAATAAATAAAAATTATTTATTATTAAAAAAATAAATAAAAAACAAAACACTATCTTTTTAAATAAACCACAGAACAGGATGAGAACCATTATATAAGTTAATCACTGCTTTGTCAATGAACACATCCAGTCAAAGTTATAAGACAGTGTTTGGTATAATAATTTAATTAATGGAAATGAAATAGTGTCATATCGAAGGGCTTGAATACCCATTAGAGGACACAAAACTGTGGCTCAGAGCCAGCTTAGGGCAGTTTACATTTTAAAATAATGAAATGATAAATATTATTGCCTTCTTACATTTTCCTTCTCTATGTATAGCATGTTGATAGAAATAAAGACGTCTGTCTTTTTAAATATTTTTATTACATTTTTATTGATATTTTCTTTCCAGATCTCCCCTTTGGAAACCCTCTATCCCCTCCCCCATCCCCTGCCTCCATGAGAGTGCTCTCCCACCTACCCACCCACTCCTGTCTTCACTCCCTGGAATTACCCTACACTAGGGCATTGAACCCCCTCAGGCCCAAGGTCCTCTCCTCCCACTGATGTCCAACAAGGCCATCCTCTACCACATGTGCAGCTGAAGCTATAGGTCTGTCCCTCCATGTGTTTTCTTTGGTAGGTGATCTAGTCCCTGGGAGCTCCTGGGGGTCTGGTCAATTGATCCTTGCTCCCTCCATGTGGCTGCAAACTCCCTCAGCTCCTTCAGTCTCTTCTCCAACTCCTCCATCTGGGACCCTGTTTTCAGTCCAATGATTGGCTTCTGTATTTGTCAGGCTCTGGCTGGACATATACCCAGAAGATGCTTCAACATGTAATAAGGACACATACTCCACTATGTTTATAGCAGCCATATTTATAATAGCTGGAAACAACCCAGACGTTTCTCAACAGAGGAATGGATACAGAAAATGTGGTACATTACACAGTGGGATACTATTCAGCTATTAAAAACAATGACTTCATGAAATTTGTAGGCAAATGGATGGAACTAGAAAATATTATCCTGAGTGAGATAACTCAGTCACAAAAGAACACACATAGTATATACTCATTGATAAGTGGAAATTAGCCCAAAAGTTTGGAATACCCAAGATTCTATTCACAGACCATGTAAAGCCCAAGAAGAAGGAAGACCAAAATGTGGATGCTTCAGTGTTTCTTAGAAGGGTGAACAAAATCTTCATAGGAGGAAATATGGAGACAAAGTGTGGAGCAGAGACTGTCTCTTTTTAGATACCAAGAATTTTGATTGCTGTAGCAACATATTGACAAGAGACTTAAAGGTGGTTCATTCTCAATCTCCCCCCTCCCCCATTTTTTCTCTTTATATACAGAAAAAGCACACAAAGACAAGATGGTCACTGGAGTCCTTATACCAGTAAACTTGTTGCTTAGTGATGACACTGTTCCTAAGCACACATATTAAGCAAGTGAGAGAATGTACATGCTTTTCATCCATGGAACACTTCACTGCCTGATTTTTAAAGTTTCTCCCTCCCTCTCTTTCTCCACTCTCACTATCCCCTTGCGCCTCTCCCTCCCCACACTCCCTTCCTAAAATTGTGATGCCAGGGTTTTTGGTGGGTGCAAAGAAGGAGGGGAAAGTCAATGAAAGAAAGTCTTCAAAAGCTTGTGCTCAAACAGAGCCTGGTTGCTAGGGGGAAACATGGTTATTTGTAGCTAACACGAAGCCATTCCAAAATGCGCTCAGAGTTAGAGGCAAACAAGTTCTACATTTTTAAGAGGCATGGATTGAATTTTCCAACATACAAAAATAATCTTTTGACATTTTTGGATCCAGTGATCTTTGTATTTAAAGCTTATGAGCTGCTGGGGGTGGGGAGGAGTAAGGAGTAAAATTTCTAGGTCGAGGACATGAGTCAAAAATAACTCATGTATTGATTTGGAGCATTTGTTTGTAAATACTTATTTTTCTATGAATTTTATTGTGAAGTTGGGTTAATCAATATAAACTGGCATGCTGGAGAAACAAATGTGTAATTGTATTTTAGTTTTATTTACTGACTCTTTTCCTAAGCACAGAGACTTAGAATTCAAATCTTTCTAGGTTGCTCTACAAATTTGTATAATGGTATTAGATAAGTTAGGTAAAAATTTAAAATGATTTCCTTATGAGTCAATTCATTATAGTTACAGGATGAGGAGGAACAATTTTCACACATCATCACAAAGTCTTCAGAAAAGAAAGGAAAATGATCATATTTCTCATAACTCTTGACTATATTACTCAGATTTCAAACCTACTTATTGTCTATGCCTTGGTGTGAGTTTGTGCATATCAGTACAAGTGCCTTAGGAAGCCAGAGGCTTGGATTTCCTGAAGCTGGAGTTACAGTCTACTGTGAGACACTAAATTGTGGGTGCCTGTAACTAGACTTAGGTCCTCTAGAAGAGAGGTGAGTGTCAGTAACCACTGAGACATCTCTCTAGCCCTATTTAAATTTCCTTTGCTCTTTTTAATTTTTAAAAATCATTCTTTGGGAATGCTATACAACTTGTTCTGATCATATTTGTTCTTCTCCTCTAGTGCCTCCTAGATCTGCCTTCATCTTCTTACCAACCCAAATACGTGCCTTTTCTCTCTGTTAAAACAAAATAAAGCAAAACAAAATAACCCCACCTCAAGCCAACCAACCAACCAACCAACCAACCAACCAACCAACCAACCAACCAATGAGTCCTACTTTTCTTTGTAGCTGATCCTGAGGATGGGAACGGAACTGCCCTGAGGTGTGGTTGACATACCCAGTGTCATTCCAGTGAAGATAGCTCTTTTTCCCTTTCCTCTCAGTATTTATCATTTGTAAAGAGCTTTTTGATGAGGGATGGGTAGGGATATTGCCCACTTTCCTCATTTTGTACTGGGAATTAGTTGAGCTTGAGCTTGCATAGGAGTTGTGCCTAATGCAATAGTTCCTCTGAGTACATAAATTCAACTTCTCTGTGTTTTTAAAAAAATGTTGTTTCATTGAAGTTACTCATCACCCCTGGCTCTTAGAATCATTCTGTACCTTTACTTGCATAGATCCCCTGAGTATTGAAGGGTAGGGTGTTTTAGACATCTCATTAAGGCTTAACATTCAAAATCTCTCACTTTCCATATTGTCCAGTTCTAGGTTTCTGTGTTGATTGCCACCTATAGCAAGAAGAAGAGGGTAGAGTGATGTACTGATCTATGGGCATAACAATATATTATTAGAAGTCATTTTATTTCTGTATACATTTAGTAGAATACTAGTAGTGTGTTCTCTCCTAGGGCCTATGAGCTATCTAGTCTCAAGTTCTTAAAGTATGTTCCATATGATGGAGCAGGCTTCAAATTTGCTTTAAAAAGTGACTGGTTACTCTCACATTTGTCATTCATATCTACATGGAAAAATGTTTTTGTAGCTCTAAAGAGTTGTGCTTGGGTAAGATTCATGGTTACTTTTTTCCTCTGGTAGTGTGAATCTCAGCATTGGTTGCTTCATTTGGTGATGAGAGATGCTCATTTTGGTCCCTGCCTCCCTCATTATTAAATAATTTTATTTAGATTGTGTGTGTGTGTGTGTGTGTGTGTGTGTGTGTGTGTGTGTGTGTGTAGCATCCCTGGCTTTTTGGAACTTGCTTTGAACTTTAGCCTTGAACTCATAGAGATCCACCTGCCTCTGCCTCCTGAGTGCTAGGATTAAAGTTGTGTATGACCACCCCAGTCTATGTAGCAATAAATGTGGTTGATCAAGTGTCTCTGTGGTAGGACAAATTATTATTAGGATGTGCCCAAGAGTGCTATAACTAGTTCTTTTTTTAAAAAAGATTTATTTATTTATTATATGTAAGTACACTGTAGCTGTCTTCAGAAACTCTAGAAGAGGGCATCACATCACATTATGGATTGTTGTGAGCCAGCATGTGGTTGCTGGGATTTGAACTCAGGATCTTCAGAATAGCAGTCAGTGATCTTAGCCTCTGAGCCATCCCTCCAGCCCCACTAGATCTTGAGATAGATTAATTTCCATTTTCTTGAGAAATGGCTATGCTGATTTCCATAGTGACTGCACAAGTTTGTACTTCCACCAGCAATGGATGAATATTTCTCTTACTACTCTGTATCCTTGACAGAATGAGCTGTCACTTGTTTTTATTGAGTTTAGCCATTCTGATAGGTGTAAAATGAAATCTCAAAGTAGTTTTCATTTGCTTTTCTCTGATGGTTAAGAACGCTGAACACTTATCTAAGTGTTTCTTAGCCATTTGTCTTTCCTCTTTTGAGAATTCTTTAGATCTGTACCTTATTTTTAATGGTTTTGTCTCTGTTTTCTTGCATCTAGTGTTTAAGTTCTTTATATATATTTGGATATTCATCCTCTGTCTGATAAAAATTTTTTTGGTAAAAATCTTTCCCATTCTGTAGGCTGCTAATGTGTGTGAATGGTTTTTGCCTCTGAGGAGCTTTTCAGTTTTATGACATCCCATTCATTTATTGTTGGTCTTAGTGTCTGTGCTATCCGCGCTTTGGTCAAAATGTCTTTTCCTAAGCCCATGAGTTAAAGAGAAAGTCTCCATTTTCTCCATTTTTTCTTCTTCTATCAGATTGAGTGTTTCTTGTTTCCTATTGAGTTCTTTGATCCTTTTGGGACTGAACTTTGTGCAGGGTAATATGTACGGATCTACTTGGATTCTTTCACAAACATCCTTGTAGCTTGACCAGCACTATTTATTGAAGATTCTGGTTTTTTTTTTTTGTTTTTTTTTTTCAGTGTATATTCCTTGCTTCTTTTTTTTTTTTTTTTTTTTTTTTTTTTTTTTTTTTTTTTTTTTTTTTTTTTTTTTTTTTTTTTTTTTTTTTTTTTTTTTTTTTTTTTTTTTTTTTTTTTTTTTTTTTTTTTTTTTTTGACAGGGTTTCTCTGTGTAGCCCAGGCTGGCCTCAAACTCAGAAATCCCCCTGCCTCTGCCTCCCGAGTGCTGGGATTAAAGACGTGCACCACGCCTGGCTAATTCCTTGCTTCTTTATCAACAATTCTATCTTCATAGGTGCTTAGATTTATGTCTGGGTCTTGACATTTTCTTCCTAGTGCCTCTGTTGAATTGGATTGGCGGGCATAAATTTATTAATTATTTTTATCATGAAATATGGTTTGGATTACTACTGATAGTTTTGCTGCATATAGTGGTGTGGGCTGGCATCTGTGGTCTTTCAGCATTTATAGAACATTGTCTAGGATCTTCTAGCTTTCAGAATCCCAGTTGAACTTCTGGTAGTATTCTAATGGAGCTGTCTTTATATATGACTTGGTCATTTTCTCTTGTCAATTTTAACATACTTTCTTTGTCTGGTCAATTTAATATTTTGTTTATAATGGATCACTTAGCATTTCTTTGGGATCCTGTTTGTTCGGTGCTCTGTATGGGTCTTACACTCTGAAAGGCATTACATTTTTTACACTGGGAAATTTTTTATTATATAATTTTGTTACAATATTTCCTCAACAGTTGACTTAGGGTCTTCTCTTCCCTCTGCACCTATTACTTGTTTGGACTTTTCGTAGTATTCCAGCTTTTCTGGATGTTTTGTTCTTGACTTTTAGGTTTAGCATTTTTTTTTTTTGTGGTTGTAGTGATTCAGTTCTTTCTTTGTCTTCAAGACCTGATGCTTTCCTTCTAGTTTATCCAACCCTCTGAGCGAGGCTTTAATTTTGAGTTAATTTCAATTAGCTTTTATTTATTGATTCTATTTGTTAAACTACATTTTCTATCCTGAATTTTTTCTTTTACTTTACTCAACTATTTGTGTTTTTGTGGTCTTCATTCATATCCTCCTTAAATTCTTTGAATATTTGTAATTGCAATTTTTGAAGTACCTGTCTTGTGCTTCAGTTGAGTTGCCTTTTCTCAGTATTTGTTATAGTAAGGGTTCTTGCTGGTTTCTGCAGGAGGCACTGTCTTGGTTGTTCGTGGGTTTTTTTGTTTGTTTGTTTGTTTGTTTTGCAGGGGCATCCAGACATGTGAAATTAGGATGTTTGTGGTATTTCTTAGTATAGATATTTGATCTTTGTTTCATTTTGTTTCGTTTTGTTTTGTTTTGTTTTGTTTTGTTTTGTTTTGTTTTGTTTTCTGCTTTCCCAATATTTCAGGTTGTGGACCACCTGAATAATGCTTTGTTTTTAGTCTTGGAGACACTCATTTTTTTAGGATTTCAGATTCGGCTTGATCCTAGATCTGGATGGTTAGTAGAACATATAATAGTTGAACAGATAGGCAGGGAGGAAAGTAATTGAAGTTTTTAATTGAACGTTGTGTTTGGGATTCTTGCATGACATTTCAGGGACCATCAGTAGGGAGTACTGGCTGCTAGGTAGGTTGGTGAGCTTTCTGGGAGCTCCTCCTTCAACTTCCCGTTCACTTCCAGGCTTGGATTATAAGTTGATGTTCTGATTGTAACTCTGAGTTCAGATTGTGAACATAATGAAAGTTTGAACATGTAGAGGAGTAGTATGCAAGATTGAAGTGGTACGGGAGAATATTGTTGAGAGGAAAGCACTCCACTGAGTGAGGATCAAGAGCAGGACATGTAGTTTATTTGCTGATGGTATTTTGTAGTGAACAAAGTGAGTTCTGCAAAAGAGGAAATGTTGAAATTCTAGGAGGTCATGGTTTTGTTTGTTTTAGACACTGTCTTAAGTTACCCAGACTATCTCAAACTCATCTCAACCTGCTTGCCTTCAGCTCCTAAACACTAAGATCACCACACCAGATTTTATATTGTACAGGTAAGGACTCAACCAATTGAGCTATATCCCCAGAAACCAATTTCAATATTCATACTATTAACAACCACGTAGGTAGAGAATAAATTACTTGGATCAGTCTCCTTATATATGAGTTGCTTTCTAAAATTAGCTAAGTTTTCTAATTGATTAAATTCAGCTCCATGTGGAGGATGCCCATAAATGAGAAGTGTTGTGACAAGTGACTCAGTGTGAGAAAGATAGGGAGCATGGTTGAGTGCTTGTGTTGGAGAAGAACATTTCTTGTGCAGTTGGCTACATAAATTTTATAATGTTGAGGTATATGGAGCAGCCTGGAGATGCTGGGAAATCTCAGCTTTATGGATATGGTTTAAAATTGATGACAACTTTATGAGTCAAACGAATGTGTTTATTCAGTAGGATTTCTTTTCTACCTCATTGAAAAAATTCAGACATTTATCTCTTTCTGGAATCGCTCAAGCCTTTGGTCACTGGAAGTAGTAGCGGTGGGGAGTGTAATTTTAGGAACTGAATCAAAGATAAGGACTAAAAAGGAACATGGAAGAATTAAAAATGGATAACTCAAATTCAGTAATTTCCTTCTTAGAAAGGAGAAGAAAGAGAATTGAGGCCAAGAAAATCTCAGAAATTTTACATCACATATCAAAATGTTATTTATTTATTTATTTATTTATTTATTTATTTACATCCCAATAAATGCTCAGAGGCCGCCTTCCAGCCCTTGTATGTTCTTTGGTTGGTGGCTCAAATTCTGAGAGCTCCCAGGTGTCTAGGTTTGTTGACTCTGTTGATCTTCCTTTGGGTTTCCCATCTGCTTCTGAGCCTTCAGTCTTTTCCCCAACTCTTCCATAACTGTCCCTGACCTTGGTAAATGTTTGGCTGTTGGTATCTGTTCTGTTTCAGTCCATTGCTGGGTAGAACCTCTCAGAGGACGATTATGCTAGGCTCCTGTCTGCAAGCATAACAGAATATCATTAGTAATGTCAGGATTGATGTTTGCCCATGGGATAGGATTCATGTTTGGCCAGTTATTGGTTGGCCTAAGTCTCTGTTCCATCTCTGCATTTCTTTTAGACAGGATAAATTTTAGGTTGAAATTTTAGTGGGTAGGTTTGTGTCTCTATCTTTCCACCCGAGGTCCTGTCTGGGTACAGGAGGTGGCCTATTCAGATTCCATGTTCTTACTGTTGGGCATCTTGGCTAAAGTCACTTGCATTGACTCCTAGGAGTCTTCACTATCATGGATCTCTGGGACTTCCTAGATATTCTCTTCTCTCCTCGTGCCAGGCAGCTGCAGATTTCCCTTTATTCTCCTGGCTAACTGTGTCTCTCTCCTGTCTCTCATTGTACCTGATCCTGCCATCCATTTTCCTTCCCTTCCCATCTCTCCTTCAGTTCCCCCTCTCATTCTGTCTACTATGACTATTTTGTTTCCCCTTCTAAATGTGATGCAAGCATCCTTGTTTGGGCATTCATTCTTGTTTAACTTCTTTGTGTCTGTGGGATGTATCATGGGTATTCTATACTTTACGGCTAATATCTACTTTTTAGTAAGTATATACCATGTATGTTTTTTGGGGTCTGGATTACCTCATTCACATTTTTTCCCAGTTCCATCTATTTGCCTGCAAAATTCATGATAAACTTATTTTTAATAGCCGTGTTGTATTCCATTATATAGACACATTTTCTGCATCCATTCTTTTTTTTTGTATCCATTCTTTAGTTGAGTGATATCTGGGTTGTTTCCAGATCTGGCTATTGTGAATAAAGTTGCTATGAACTAACTGAACCCCACAAAGCTCCTAGGGACTAAACCACCAACCAAAGAGTATACATGGGTAGGTCCATGGATTTCACTACATATGTAGCAGAGGACTGCTGTATCTGACATCAACAGGATGTGAGGTTCTTGGTCCTGTGGATAATTGTTGCCCCAGTAAAGGGGGATGCTAGAGGGGTGAGGCAGCAGTGGGAGGGGTTGGTGGTGTACCCTCTTAGAGGTAAAGGGGAGAGGGGATAGGATGGAGAGGTGTTTGTGCATGGGAGATGAGGAAGGGGGACAGCATTTGAAATGTAAGCAAATAAAATGATTAATAAAAAAAGTCCATTTCCCTGAAGAAACCTAAGCCTCTAAATAAAGTACCTCCAAATTCTGATGTTTAAAAATGTATACAATACGAGAGAAATAATGCTTCATCTCTTTATAACTCATTGACAACACTTTTGAGTACTACTCAGTTTAATAGTTATTTCCTTAGAATTATGTTTTAATTTTATGTATGTGTGCATAAGTATATGTATATGCATCCCATGTGTGCAGATGGTGTGCAGCCAAAGAGAATATCAGATCCATTGGCTCTGGAGTTAAAGGTGGTTGTGAGCTGCCCGATGTGGATACTAGGCACTGACCTTGGGTCTTTTGAAAGAACAACAAGTGCTCTTAGCTACTGAGCCATTTTTTCAGCTTCATTATTATTTTTTTTTTATGTATAAAATGAGAAGTGGTAAGTGACACTCTGACTAAATCAACCTAACAGGATTCTTCCTCAAGACAGGTCAGGATGATCAGACTTCACATAATTCCCTCAGGGATGATGAAGAATGAAGGACTAGACCATAGACTAGGGATGAAAGGTTGTTACAGTTGTAGTGTGAGGAGCTGGGTCTTCAGCATGGTGATGTTACAAATTGGTGAGAATTGTGGCCATATATGTCAATGGGAAAGAATTGTATCATTGAAGACACTGCCCTTGGAAGAAGTTGATATAATTCTATTTAGTTATCAAGAAAGCATTTTTTCCAAAGCATGAGCTTGGCCCATTACTCACTCCTCTGATTCTTGTCTCTTTGTAAATTTGCATATGTTGTTGCCATTGTGATGCCAGAGGAAATTCGACAGCTCCTAGTGGGGCCAGTGTGATTCCTTTTAATTCCCAGAATAAAGGTCAAATAAATCTCTTTTGAGATTGAAATATATTTACCACCACAAAAAATGGACTAAATACCGTGTTCTCTGCTAATGTTCTTCTTAACAGATGTACTAAGCTGAACCCTTTAGTACAATTGACCTTAAGTTCTGTCAAGGAAAGAACTCTGTTTCCATTTATTTACATTGTTACTCTGTTTCCATCTGTTTTACCAAGAAATGTCTCATGTATCATTTTCTCTAATCTTGCTAAATCTAACCCAGACCAATGGCAGCACCCAGGACTTGACCACTTGAGCCCTTCCTGAATGTCCTACCCTGCCCTTTTGCACCTTCAGACCCATCACCACCAGTAATGTATCTTGGATCCGAGACCCTCCTTTTACCCGACAGCTTTGTAGGTATCCCTTTTCTCTAGCCTTGGGAACTGTCTCCCTCTTTGAGTCTCTTCCCAATCTCTTTTTGCTTCTTGTCTTTTCTTTGTTTATTTTCTTTGTCACGTCTTTCCTTAGTATCCTTCATACAGGGGCTCAAAATGTGCTAGACTTTAGGTCTTCTGCTGAATTCATTATTCTCAGCAATTAATTTTGAGAATAGCCAAACTTACGTTGTAAAGGATAAATGTTTCACAACTTCTTCCCTATGTGAGAACTGTGCTATAGGCACTAACAAACACAACACAGGTCTTTTCTTAGCAGGCAGAAAATGAATAAAAGAACAAAAATAATCCTATTTTGTATAGCACATATACAAAACATGACCATGTAGTCAATTGAAATAAAATTATATAGAAAGTCTAACATATAACTCTATTTTATATTTAATCATGCATCAGCCCAAGTGAAAACCCATACAGTTTTCAACCTCTTAGTCTAAAACAGAAAAGTTTTGTTATCTTGAATTGCTTCAAAACTAAAATATTTTTGGGTAAAATTATATACATTGTATTGATATAAAACATTTCTACCTCACTCAAATCTTATACAATGATAGTTACATCAGCTATAAATTCTTGGTAATGACACTCATATGCTCATGCAAAAAATATCAAAATGTTTTATATATTTAAATTTATTTTTTACTGAAATTTGTGACTTTTCATTAGAGGCCCACATGAATATTTGTTTTAAATTTAGGACCATATTCTCAATTCGCTACACAATAAAGGGATTATACAATTAAAAGAACTGTATGCCATCAGGAAGAAATTTTAATTAATCACAAATAGAACTAGCCTTTTGGAAATGATTTGAGCTGACAGTTGGAGGTTTGATCAGCATAACACAGAGATTAAGAAGACTTTTGACCTGAGCAGAGCCAGAGTGGGTTTAGCCTGAAGCTTTAGAAAGAGTGGTCTGAAGTTTTATAAAGGGCAAGCTAATAAGTTCAAGTTATATGATAACATTGTTTCCAATAATGCAACCACCCCATTTAGCAACCAGTGAGAAACTTGCTTAGTTCCTGAAGAATCCATCCCACAACATATATAGCTCTGAAGAAAATAACAACAGACTAGAATCTTACATGTGCTCTATGTGTAAAGCAACAAGCAGCCTTTTGAAGCACTAATTGACTGTCGGTATCAATTAGCCTGATCACATTCTAACTTATATTTATGTCTCTGCAGTAATGATGTCAGCATCTAGGCAACAAAGAGAATACTGACCGAGAAGTACTTAAATATGTCCAATATAAAAAGATACAGGTTATGGAACACCAGCTAGAACAGGTTTCACATATTCATATTTCTGGGCAGCAAGTTTGTGTTGAGAGATGGCAGTATTACTAAAGTTAAATTGTTCATGTAGTAGTTTCCTGAGTGTGTGTGTGTGCACATGTGTACATGTATGTGTGTGTGTGTTTATATATGAACTGTGAAGAAAGACTACAGAAATGTAGAAATGTAAAAACCAAATGATTGAAGCACAGGTAATGGGAAACCTCAAGGAGCCGTTCAAGAATCCTGTACTCATTCCCTAGATGGAGACCTACAGGCCATGACTGGTGAGAAGAGGAATTCACCTTCTCAAGGGATGAGCTGCTGATAGATTATCCAGTCCCAAGTGGTAAATCCTAAATACATGTACACATGAGTAACGCAAAATGGACTTTGTATGTATCTTTATCTACATATGAAGTAATAATGATTTTGAAATAATAGATGTTATGAACTTAAGAGGGAGTTGAGGAGACATCAGAAGATTTGTAGAGAAGACTGAGGGGTAAAAATGATATAAATACAGATTACCATAGATAAAATTCTAATTAAAACAGAATTAGATTTAAAAATTTCTTTTGTCATATAACAAAGAACATAAAAGGCAGGGTATATGTGGGAGACCTTTGCTTTGATTTTAGAAATATGACTCTGCCATCTAGGGATGGTATAACTTTTCGAAGGCTGTGTAAACTCCTTGAGCCTCCAATGTTGGATTAAATGTCAACCATCTTCATGAACCTATTTGTAGAGTGAAATGAGCTACAGCATGTGAAGTCCTACGAAGTGTTTGTGACCCACAGCAGCTACTCAGTGTATTTATGGTTCTCTAGAGTCACAGAACTTATGGAATGTCTTTACGTATTAAGGGAATTTGTTGTGATGACTTACAGTCTGTAGTCCAACTAACTGAACAATAGGAAGCTGTGGATGGGAAATCCAAAATCTAGTAGTTATTCAGTCACATGAGGCTAGTTGTTTCAGCTGGTCTTCTGTAGAAGTAAGTTCCAACATGATGCGTTGGCAAGTAAATGCAAGCAGGCAAGAAGAGTGACTCTTCCTTCTTCTAATGTCCTTTTGTAGGTTTCCAGTAGAAGGATTGGACCAGATTAAAGGTGTGTACCTTGAACTCAGAGATCTTCTTTCTTCAGTCTCCTGGGATTAGAGTCCTGTACTTTTTTGCCTGGGCCTAAACTTTTTATGGCCATTGTCCACAAGATCTCCATCCCAAGATCCCAATCAGAAACTCGTGTTCTTCCATCCTCAAGATCTGGATCACAGGTGTACCCTCCAATTCTGTATTGTAGTTCATTCCAGATATAGTCAAGTTGACAATCAGGAATAGCCATTACACATGGTAAATCACAGATATTGTTATTTCTTCCTTTTCATTTTGGGGCCTGGAAAAGTTAAAGTGCAATATTTGTTAAGGCACCTATTAAAAAATGTGGATAATAAGGTGTAATGGCTAGTTTTGTGTCAACTTGACACAGCTGGGTTATCACAGAGAAAGGAGCTTCAGTTGGGGAAATGCCTCCATGAGATCTAGCTGTGAGGCATTTTCTCAATTAGTGATCAAGGGCTCCTTGTGGGTGGGACCATCTCTGGGCTGGCAGTCTTGGTTCTATAAGAGAGCAGGCTGAGCAAGCCAGGGGAAGCTAGCCAGTAAAGAACATCCCTCCATGGCTTTTGCATCAGCTCCTGCTTCCTGACCTGCTTGAGTTCCAGTCCTGACTTCCTTCAGTGATGAACAGTGTTGGGGTCCACTGCTTGAGTTCCAGTCCTGACTTCCTTCAGTGATGAACAGCAATGTCAAAGTGTAAGCTGAATAAACCCTTTCCTCCCCAACTTGCTTCTTGGTCATGATGTTTGTGCAGGAATAGAAACTCTGACTAAGACATAAGGTATATAAAATGCTAATGCTCTTTTATGCAATCAAAGTAAATTTTAACTCATATGTTCCTGAATTTCCAGTGGGGCAGCACAGTTCTGACATTATAAGTGGTAAAATAAACAAAAACAAAAACAAAAACAAAAACAAAAACAAAAAACAGAACAATTAGATAAAGGTGCATGCTGATAAAATGATTAGTAACTTATATGAAGCAAAATTTTATACAAATAATCTCAGAAGACACAAATTTTAATCCTTTTGTTAACATAAATTAATTGTACAACATTCTGGTTAGGTTTGTGTCATCTTGACACAAGTTATAGTCATCTGAGAGGAGGGAACCTTGACTGATGAAATGCCTCCACAAATTTAGGCTGAGTCCAAGCCAATAGAGCATTTTCCTAGTGTTTAATTGAGGAGGGCCCAGTCCATTGTAGAAGGCGCCATTCCTGGCTTGGTGATATGGATTCTATAAGAAAGCAGGCTAAGCAGGGGGAACAAGATAGTAAGCAGCACTCCTCCATGGTCTGAGCATCAGCTGCTGCTTCCAAGTTGCTGCTGTGTATGACTTCCTGTGATGATGAACTGTGTTGTAGAAGTATAAGCCAAATAAACCCTTTCTTCCACAAGCTGCTTTTGGTCATGCTGTTTCATCACAGTAATTGTAATCCTAAGTAGGGCACATAATAATTTTTTTCACTAGAATATTTTATGTGTGTGTACAATGTATCATATTATGTTAATTACCATTTCCCTCTCTTGTCCTTCTCCACTCCTAATCAATTCCCAGCTAGCCCTCTTGTACTTTTGTGTGTGTGTGTGTGTGTGTGTTTGTGTGTGATCCCATGAGTTTGCTTACAGCAACGTGGGTGAGAACTTGTTCATAGGAGCAAAAGCACCTTCTCTATTTTTTTTGTTAAATTTTACTTCCATGTCTTGAATTGTTTTTTTATTATTTCTTACAATTGTTTGTTTCCTTTAGTCATGTTTTTATTTTCTTTATTAAAGCTGTTATTGATATCCGTAAGGTCTTCAGACATAGTCTTCATTGCTATTTTTGTTTTGTGTTGTATCTAAGTTGCAGCTCTCAGGGAATGTTACAGTAGGCCTGCAAGCTTCTGGAGGAAGCATATGTCTTGACAGTTCATGTTTATCTTTTTGTGCTACACCTGGGCATATGACATTTGAAGTGTTCCTTGGTATAAACATATGATTTCATCTTTACTGGATAGGTGTTCTGTTCTTTGGTTGCAGTTGTGCACTCTGAGTACTAGCCAATTATGGTGGCTATTAGGGTGTTTCTCTGGATTGGTGAATGTCACAAAAACCAGAGATGGGTCATTAGGAAAAGTTGAAAGGGGAGGTAGTTGGGTGAAAATATCTGCATCTGACTCTTTCAGTTGCCTATTGAGTCTTTGGGAGGGCAGTCATGATGGATCCCTTTTTGTGAATGCTCCATAGCCTCAGTAATAGTGTCAGGCCTTGGGACCTCCCCTTGAGCTGGATCCCACTTTGGGCCTGTCACTGGACCTTCTTTTCCTCAGGCTCCTCTCCATTTCCATCCCTGTAATTCTTTCAGACAGGAACAATTATGGGTTAGAGGTATGACTGTTGTTTTATGTTTTGTTTTTACTGTCCTACCAGGGGACAAGGAAGAAAATAGAATTCAAGGCACTGATGATAAAGGCCATTTTGTGCTTCCAGCACATGTGTCCCAAAGCTCTCAATTTTAGAATGGTTT